>JBAMJR010000267.1:137500-222500 GCA_038501785.1 Myoxocephalus aenaeus
CTTTGTGTTGATTTAGTCTGATGCAGTCGTAGTATTCCTCTTCTCGTGTTTGTGTTTGTACCGTAGCCTGAGGGCAGACAGGTGGGGAACAGGCTTTTTACTGAAGAAACGTGAAAATACAAATCAAGCTAATCTCACGTCAACATTGTAGGTTGAACTTAAAACACCAAAGATACACACAAGTCTGTAAATAGAAATAGAAATGAGTCTTTTATTTCACATTTATAGCTGCAGTACCACTTTGAGCCACACGAGGGAGCCTAAACATTCTATAAGTGTATACACATAAACATTTCAGTTATTGTGGATTCTTTACTGTTTTTTTTTATTACTGTTTTTTATTGCTTATTTATAAGCAATAATTTTATAAGCAATTTTTTTTTTTATTGCTTATTTATAATACTTATTTTAGATTAGACACGCGTCTCTTGTATGCACTTTACCCTCTGCTGCTGTAATCCTGTGAATTTCCCCACTGCGAGACTAATAAAGGATTATTTTATCTTATCTTAACGTTTTATCTGATATGAAACGCTCACGTTCATTCTGTTCGTTTATATATAATGAGAGGAAATTAAAAGAATGAGAGAAAACCAGTTTGGGAACCACTGGTGTAACGGGTGATATCTCCGTAATGATTGACAGATAAATTGGGTTTTTACTCATCTGAGTAATCGTTTTATTCCCGTGTTTTTCTCTCAGACGTCGGGGAGTGTGGCGGCGCGCTCTCAGAAGGACAGAAGCAGAGCGTGGCCGTCATCAGAGCGCTGGTTCGAGAGCCGCGGGTCATCCTACTGGATGAGGCCACCAGCAAACTGGATGTGGACTCGCAGCACGCCGTGAGTAGAGGGAACCGTCTTTACCGCTGGTTTCTAAACACCTGAAACCACCTGAGCAGCTGTTAGGATTTCAGAATGAATTTCCCTACAGCGGCGTGACACAATATTCCACCCAAAAGTCAGACGGCCATTTTAAATCCCAGCATGCTCCATTCAGACAATCTTTGGGCATAAACTAAGTAATATTTCCATTTTTTTAACCGAATGACACCGTTTTTTGACTGCAATTCCTTTGACCACCCCAATGCTGTGTTTTATTGTGATTTTATTGTCCTAATCTTTCCAAAAAGGTGTCTTATTAGTATGTGGGCTGTTGTTAGGGCACCATAATACAGTTTGGAAAAACTTGGTGACCACTCAAGGAGGCATTTTGGGGAAATCTTGCTCATACTCATGCTGGATGTTCATAGTTATGATCAAAACATCTTTTAACTCACTGCACACTGGAGGTCATTTTCAGTCGATTTTCTCGATTTGACATAATTTTCTTAGATTCACCTTTTAAGGCACTTGCATATAAGATATATACCCATGTTTTACATCATAAATTGCAGAACAATCTCAGCTATCTATATAATGAGGCACCATTGTCATAAGGCAAAAGTGTAAAGAAAAAAACTTTATAATATGACACTAAAGCTGAAAAATGGAATCTCGATTTTTGGAAATTCTTCATATCGCTTGAAAAAACCTAACTTTACTCAGGTGGTGACTCTGTTTAGGTGATGGCAATTGGTTTACCAAAGGTTTTAGGTTCACAAAAGCAGTGAAATATATGAATAAAATGTTAGATACATGTAAATAAATGTCTAAAACTAAAGTTTTTATTATCGTTTTTTGAGTAGAAATATGGTCTTTCACAGCTTTCACCAAAATGATAAAAATGGGACTGAGAAATGACTTCATAGTGCAGATAAAGCTTCATGGAGTGTGTGCAAATGAAAAATGACCATCACAACAATTTTTTTTTTTTTAAATAAAAATATGTATTATAAAAAAAAAAGAAAATATGTACAGAATATATATTCAGAAATATAAAACAGAACAAAGACTAGACCATTTACAATATACAAGTATATATGCTTCAATGGCATATCCTCATGCCATGGCATGCCAGTCATGGAAACAGTTTCTGTTCAGCTGCAGGCAGAGGGGAACGTTACACGCCTCGCACTTCCACGCCGTGTCTTTGCTCACTTTCTTCATGCTGCAAAGCTCGCAAACCCTGCGACCCACCGTGGACTTAGTTGGAAGAACAGTTTGAAGAGTTCAATGGGTGTTGCTGTGGCACTGACATGTGGACCTGGTGTCCGGGCTGGAACTTGATGACGGGGGGAGCAGTGTCCGGGTCTTCATCCGTCCTCCAGGACAGCGTAGGTGCAGGTGGTGCACGTGCTGCTGTCTTTCTTGATCTGGCCTGAGGTGAAAGTAGTCGCCGGGCAGCACGCGCCCTGTTTGCTGGAGATGGTGTCTTTAGTCGTCGGTCAACGCGCTGCCTCTTTGCTGGTCGTGGTAGTTGCCGTCCAACACGCTGCCTCTTTGCTGGCCAGGCTGGTCGGGGCGGCTGGTGCTCCTCTCTGTAAAATAAATGAAGACTAGTCAGTTGAAAGAAAGATGACGTAACGATTGAGCAGAATGCTCCACATTGGATGTGCAAATATTATTCAGATCATGACTGTGGTAGTAATTTTAGCATAGTGCTCCGCATTGGATGTATAAATATTAGTGGTAGTAACGTGAAGCAGAGTGTTGTACAAAGCAGATTGTGTGTAAACATTACTCAGATCATGACGTAGTAACGTGAGCAGCAGTGTGCACCGCGTGGCTGGCTCTCGTGCTCTCCTGCAGTGTACACATTACTAGTTTGTACACATTACTAGTTTGTACACATTACTAGTTTGCACCATGCAGCCTTACAGACACGTAACAAAGTTTAGTAACTACACTTACCCATCTTCCTCAGAAGAACTAAAGCCTTCGAGCTCTGACGACGACGCGTCGTCCTCCTCCTCGCTGCTCTCCAGAATCATTCCTCCGTGTTGAATCTCTTTGTCGTCATGATGTTGATTGTAAACTGTAGCATGTGTACATGCTGTACAAGTGGGTTGTCCTTTTGAGATTTTCCTGAGTGTACATTGGTTGTTTAGTTCACGAAATGGCGACGGACATATGACTCAACTAATCACAGAGAAGGATTTTTTTATTTATTTTTTCAGCGTCAGATGACACACTGCTGCCCTTTCGCTTGCTTGATGATGTTAAAATTATGCTGGGCTCTGCCTGGGCAGGCACCCGGAAGCAGGAAGCCGTCTCTTTCCGCCAGACGTAAAATTATATTTTTACGATGTATTATCGGGGTGCTGTGAATATTTTAGAAACTTAGAGAAACGTTTCAAGTGTCACCACGCGAAACCGCGGGCTCAGTGGACGAAGGGTTAAAAGGGATTTTTTGCAGACATACATTTTTAAATTTTTTTTTTTACAAGACTTTGCTGAACAAATACATACAATAAACACAAGTATTGGAATTAATTTGGGGTTCCTACGACGACTCAAACTCGAAAAAAAGGTCTAGAGCCGAAACTGGTTCCACCGTGCTTAAAGGGTTAAAAGTGACGTATTTGAGTGGATCAAGTGGATCCCGAAAAGTGATTGATGAAGATATATTGTAGAGCCCATGGTCCTTAAGTGGATTCGGGGTTTCCTTCCATTCAGATTAAGCCTCATCAGGTGTCGCTGCACTGCCTGGATCTAGAACGTCTGTATGACCACATGCGTGTAGAGAGGCATGAGCGCCGCTCTGTGATGGTTCCTTTGGGTTCCTTGAGTCTGGGTTCTCCTCCTCCTCCTCTCTCTCTGGCGGAGGTGAAGAACACTGCGACGCTTTCGGCTGCACACCTTGCAAGTCGTGACCTCGAGAGCAACGCAAACAAAGGCCGGTGTTCTTTACAGATGAACTACTTTGTCCTGTATCGTGTTTCAGCCTTCAGCTTCTTCCTTTGAATCTTGGCTGCAGTTCTGATTCGATCCTGTGGATATCTTTGCTTTACTGTGACCAGAGGCCTTCAATACTGCTAATCTAGCAGCAAAGGCGGCCATTTTTGTGTCAACCTCCATTTTAAGGCTGCTCTCTCTGAATCCGTTCAGATGAAGATGATTTGTGGTTCTTGAGCTGGTGTGACTTTTGTTCTGCTTCATTTCTGAATGGAAACATTTGTTTCCACATTGGAAATACTGTCACTGGGTTTTAGTTCACTCTCACGACCGTCATGTCATGTTCACGAGGTTTACGTCACACAACCACGAACATAATGTTAAATCACTGTCTTTGTATTAGATTATTGTTTATTCATGTGAAAATATTGTATATGAATGTAAAAATATATGTAAGCAAATGTCTCTGTTACTATGACATACATCCATTTAATTTAGGGTTAAGAAACCCACATTACTCTATAAAAGATCAAATTTTAAACAGCTGCTGACCCTCCATCACCCTGAATGACGAGCCGAGACCCAAAGCGAGGAACATTTTCAACTTCTCAAATTGATTTAATGAAAAGACGGAGCAGTTTGAACCTGAGAAAGTACAGAGTATCACAGTATGCCAACACAAAAAAACAATATTCCCTTTTACACTCGATTAAAAACCCCAAAGTGCATCTTAAGGACACGAGGTAATACAACACACGTAATCATTTTATAACTATCACAAATAGTCCAACGTGTAAACTCAGGCAAGTAAAGCGTGTTGTGAACGCAGCATTGAGGAGTGGGAATATATGGAACTCCGCTGCATAAAAAATCCCCTTCAAAATAAAAGCACAGGATTCTTTTTTGCCCATGCAAAGGCCCGCGATTCACTGAAAACGGGTCCGCAAAGCTGTGAGTTTAACACTCATTTTTGTTTTGAACCATGCCTCATGTTTCTCCCTTTCTTCGTGAGACAAGACGTGTGACAGAGATTGATGTTGTTCCTTTGCTTCATTGCAAAGAGTTGTGTATTTATCAAAGGTACATTGCACCTTTGTTTCGTATTCTCTGTCATGCATTGGGTCTTGAATTGTCCTTTTTAAGGTCAGAGGCTTGGTTTAGTTTAGCCTTCCGAGTCTTTTGTAGCTCATGAAGGCCTTTTGTGTCAGTTTTAGGACAGATTGTGTTTCCTTTCACCGTGCAACGTAAGAACACATGTTAAAGACCTTTTTAAAACCACAAACATTCAATCCACTTAATCTGTTCCGCAAAATGGAGAAAAAACTCGCAGTAAAACAGAAACATGGAATGAAGTGAATGCAGCTTTTTCCCCATATTATTCAGGTTTTAGGAGCAGTCTTTGGTCATGGTTAAAACATGGTTATAACATGGTTATAACATGGTTATAACTCTTTTGTAACACACGTCTCGATTCAGTCGTTTTTTGACGTCAATTTCCAGCACATAGCCTCCTTCCTGTTTACGGCCAGCTACACAAACCGGCCGGCCAACAGTTTGCAGAGAATTAAAGTCCACGTATTGAAATAGGGTCTCCTGCCCATGTTGACAGAAGCCTGCAGCCTAACAGTAATACGGTTATGTTGTTTTTAAGGTGTTGACGACGCCTGCAACTGGTTTTAACGGCTGTAAGCTTTGTGTACAGAAGCCCACAGACGAGGCCGGCAGACACCTGTGTGTCTAGTTTCCACCGGTGGTGACGCTAAACAAGCTCGCTGTCAACAATCTATTATTACCCATCACTTTAATATTTTCATTATAATAAGACCGAAGCTAAAGAGATATATATATATATATATATATATATATGTATGTATGTTTTTATTTGTGCTGTCATATTAGCGTGTTATTAACGGCGTTAACGCAAACCAATTTTAACGCCGTCAATTTTATTAACGCCGTTAACGCATTTTACGTTTTCAATTTTTTTCGCGCGAGCACCACGCCGGATGTAGCTCAACCGGAAGCAAAACAATAGGCACGCCGTTTGGGCTTGGAAGCTAGGCTAACGTTACGGTTTGCAATGAATGAATGGTGAGCGCGATACGGCAAAATGAATGATAAGACGCTAATGAATGGAAAGTTTACTTTCAAAAAGTTGTCCGATGTTCCCTTGACGAGACCAAAGTGGTATGTGCCAGTAGTCATTGTGAACTGAGCTATCATCGTAGCCTATCCAGTCTGAAACACCACTTGATGGCCACTGAAATGTGCACTTTATAATTTTATTTTGTAAACCCTTGTTTACCTGAAATGTGCACTTTATAATTTTATTTTGTAAACCCTTGTTTACCTGAAATGTGCACTTCATCATTTTATTTTGTAAACCCTTGTTTACCTGAAATGTGCACTTTATCATTTTATTTTGTACCGCCCTGTTTGGCAGTTGTTTTTCAATAAAATAAAGCAAGCCAATCCACTTTTTCATGTTGATAAGAGCATTAAAATGAAGGAAAAAAAATGCGATTAATTGCGATTAAATATTTTAATCGTTTGACAGCACTAGTGTGTATATATATATATATATATATATATATATATATGTATATATATATAAGTATATGTATATGTATATATATGTGTATATGTATATATTAGTCATTTTAGGACTCTGTGTTTACATTGTGGTGCTTGGTGCTCCAACACAGTCGAAGTCGATGGACAGTGTTTTCTCTCTCCTGACCACCAGAGGGTGACTCCTCTGGTTGTATAGAAGTCTATGCTTCATGTGTTAAAGCTGCATTCTCTCTACTGACTCCTCTGGTTGTATAGAAGTCTATGCTTCATGTGTTAAAGCTGCATTCTCTCTCCTGACCACCAGGGGGTGACTCCTCTGGTTGTATAGAAGTCTATATAAATGACTCTACTTCTCTCTTGATGTATTCCCTCAGTAAACATTGTAAACATGAGTTTATGATCGTTCTGCGTTCTTCTTAAAGTCTATATGACCGTAAAGTCGTAACGTGGCCTCTCCCTCCGTCGGCTTCCCTCAGGTGCTGCAGGAGGTTCTGGCTCGCGGCCGCACCGTCCTGGTGGTCGCTCATCAGCTGTCGACCGTGGAGAAGGCGGATCACATCGTCTTCATGGAGAAGGGCGCCGTCGTGGAGGAGGGGACGCACCGAGAGCTCATGGCCAAGAGGGGGCGCTACCACCGCTTGAAGGAGGAACTGTTCTCTCAACCCAGCGGAGAACCGCTCAGGGAGTGAAGTTCTACCGCTTGCTTTTGTTTACGAATTACAGTTTCATGTGAGAAGAAACATAGAATAATATATTGTATATATTTCATTTTTTGGTGTGTGTCACCAATATAAAAAAACATATTCTTCCACTACGGATTTAGATCCTGACTTTTATGATATTTTGTACTTTTACATGAGTAAAATGTTCATGTGCGACCTCATTGCTGTTTGTTTCCTTAGGTTTTATTTGTTCTTCATCATTTCATCCTGATTTATTCAAATGTTTGAAGATGTTTTCACATAAATATAAAACGGATATTCAAAATGAATTATGAGCAACAACAAATGTTTTCTTCTTCTTATCAATGCAAATATTTAAATAAAATTAATCTTTTATTTCCGAAGCATTTGAATTGTGTGATTTGTGTCAATAACCACAATAAAATGAGAATTGTTGAAAATTAGGACGACACAAAATAAAATGACTTGTTGTGTCATTTACGGTAGTTAGATTGTTTTTCTTCTCCTAAGACCCGCCCACTCTGCCTCTGATTGGATAGTACTTGTTTCCTTCTGACCAGAATTTATGAATATAATTTACAGCTGATGAACTTGGTTCCTGAGTTCAACTCGGATGTGGATGCTTTTTATGGGATGGCGGCCTTCATGTATCGGGCTCTCGCTTATAATTACACTTTTTTTAAATGTTGCTATATGGACTGAATAAAGTTACAGGTCCATTCACATGTTTGCTGTGGGGTCATAATGAAACATATCAAGGTTCTTACGGTCATGGAAAACTTGGAAAAGTCATGACATTTTAAAATGGTTATTTCCAGGCCTGGAAAAGTCCTTGAAAAAGATAAAACCCCAAAAGTGTTGTAAAAGTCATGTAAATGTGTTATATTCATGTGTTCATGACGTTCATTTACGCTGAGTTTGAAATAATTAATATGCTTTTAAAAGAAAGACGCTCAAAATATAAGCAGGCATGCATACAGGCATCTATATAAATGTTTATTCTTTTAATCAAACTATTGTCTCATTTATTTGTGTCATTTAAGGTTTACTGTATGCTTTGTATTCTCATTGTTAGTTTAAATACTAAATTTACTCACTTTTTCATGTTCACACCCAGATTTCACAAAATGTTTGCACATGGAAATCTGGTTTAAAGTCATGGAAAAGTCATGAAAACCCATTGATCAGAACGTGTATGAACCCTGCTTATATTATTAACTGTAAACACACTGACTAAAAAGAACATTTGAAAGAGATACAGTATAGTAAATACGTTTAAGGGGGTTTAAGACACAAAGTAGTGGAGCGGTAAAATATAAAGCCACATTTTTGTTGTTGTTGCTTCACTTGAAACGAAAAATTCTTGCATATTTGCGGATGCTTCAATGGGAGAGAAGGAGTAATTAAAATGTTTAACTAGTTATTATTCCAAGCAGAGCATTTGTGTTAAAACATAAAACATGTCTGAATTTCGGTAATTATTAAGAGTGTGCATCTAACTGCTGCTAGATTAATAACACGTAAGGTATTCATCTAATTTAGTTTTCATCTCCTTTCCATTCATGAACTCATTAGTGACAGGCTGACTTGTTGAACGCGTGTCAAAAACCTGTCACGTGCTCTTATTTTGAAGTCTTTACCGTAAAGCCTGGTGGAAACGCGCGTCCCTTGAGGCGCAGAGAAGCATCCAGTCCGCGCTGCAGAGGAGGGCGGAGGCGGATCAAGGTCCGCGCGAGGAGCCGCTATAAAACCGGTAACTGTCCCGGTGTTCAACTTGAGGGGTTTTCGTCCTGCAGAGCTCTCGGAGTTTCATCTGAAGCGTTTCGTGCGCGTGTTTGCTGCAGCGGAAACCACAATGATCCCCAAGCTCGCGCTGCGCTGCCAGTCTCTCCGGAGCAGCTGCTTCTCCTTCTCCGGTTCATTAAAGGTTCTGCAGAGACCGTGGACCCAGAACCCGGGGCTCTCTGCAGCGAGTCGGTGAGGCACTTAAAACACATTTATTATTAAATATATGAGCAGCTGAACTTTACGTTTCATTCAAATTGAAAGTGCACACGTCTGCAGAGGCATTGCACTGGAAACCCCCTTTTATTTTTAAACGTATTCCTTAAAAAGCATAAACTTGGACTGTTGGTCGGCAGCGTTGTGATTACGTAACAGCATCTGCGTGGAAAAGATCACATGACTGTTGAAAGATTAGTTTTCTTCTTCCTCAAAACATTCTCGACTCTGCATTCTATTTAACAGCTATAGTCTCTGCTTTTATTGTGTGCAAATAATGTATATAATGCAAATGTTGAAATGAAAAATGCGTTGAGAGGAGGAAGGAATGGGAGGAGACTGTATGGACTGTATGGCGTTGAGAGGCCCGCATGTGGACTACAGAGCTCTGGCATGTTTTAACTTGAAGTATTGTCTTTTCAGAGGGAAATATTGTCATTTCTACTCCGCTATATTTCTCTGAGCGCTTTTATAAAAGAGTTGTATAACATGTGATGTGTATTACATTACATTATCCAACTGTTTCTACAGGGAGAGCCTGAAGGAGTAGTGAATTCATTGATTGCAGAAAATGAATGGGCAACTTTTTTATTTAAATAATCTTTTAAGTCTTTTGTTGCGCGGAAATGACAAAAAGTAGTTAGGCGAAATAATAATTTTATTCAAGTAGTTTACTGCTTTTAATTATAAAAAAAATAGATTTCTGCATTGAGTACTTTTAGCACAAAGTACATTTAACTGTAGGTAAGGTGCGTTAAAGAGGGACACGTCTTTTGTCGTATCATCGGGGTACACGACGCATGCGCAGTAACATCTAGTCTGCACTTGCCAGAATATGAAGGTAGATTTGTGTCTTTATTCCGCAAGCAAAGAAACATGTTTTGAGAGCAAATTTCTGGTTTGTAACTAGAATTTCTGCCTACAATTAAAAAATCTTTACCTTACTGTTTTCTGGCATTTACCTTGGCATATAAAGTGGAACAAACTTTGGTAAAACTCCTCCTAATGCTGACATTTTATTATTTATTCTGAGTGTTTTAAATGTCACAGCATTGTTTCAGTGTTAGTTTCAGTTTGGTAAACCTCTATCTGTGAGTTTGCATACTTTGATTTCAGTAAGATGTTCAGTGTAGGCCTTTTAACTTGAGTGCAATGTACTTGTACTTGAGCAAAATATCTGAATACTGCATTCTGGTACATGCAGGCACGGTTGGCACAAGACCGTGAACAGGAAAACACGCTTTTCTCTCTTTAAAATGGCACGCACTGAGGAATATGATGTTGTTACGAGAGGGTAAACAGGGAACAAGGAATTGAAGGACCGTAGTGTGAAAGAAAAGGATAAGCGGGATGATTGTGTTATAAAGATATAAAAGGTTGCACTTCTGGTGCTTCTTTATCTCCCTGTCCCTGGGTGAAAGGTGGAATGACTTCAACCAGTTTGAACCCATGCCGTAACCGTTATCATTTGACTTATCACCGAGTTGGAGGAAGGTATGAGACATTCAACGAAGGCTGCAACTAACTATTTCATTTATTGATTAATCTGCTGACTACAATTGTCTAATTATCAGATTAGTCTATGAAGTATCACAAAATATTGGGAATTGTCCAAGGGAATATTTAGATGTCTTTTTTTTACAGTCCAATACCTAAATGGGATTTAACTCGCCACGAAAATCTTGTTTTTGCCGAGTGGCTTAACACTGCTTTTATTTATTTTTGACAGATATATATATATATATATATAAAGTTATGTCATAGTGGTGAAGAGAAATGTCATGATTGTATTTTGATTTGGCCAAGTTGAAGCATGTACAGTAAACAGAAGGGGACCCAGGAAAGAGCCCTGAGGTACTCCACACTGCTCCGGTACGCTGTAGTCTTCTCATTCCAACCTCCTGCCTCTGCACACGCATTCAGAACTTTTATATGACCAGTGTCTGAAACCATCTAACTCCTGTTTCTCCTGCAGTGGCATTCACGTGGACTCTCCACCCATCGTCCCGACTCTCACGACCAGCTACGCCCACGGCACGTCGACCACGTCTCTGCGCCACGCTACAGTCGGAGAGTCCCTGCTGCAGACTGTGGAGCGCTGGCCGGACCGAGAGGCCGTGATCTTTCTAGAAGACGGGGTCCGCAAAACCTTTGCACAGTTTCAGCAGGATGTGAGTCTTTAACTCAGTGTGTCTTCCTCCAGCCCCAGCTGATGAATGTCAGTCTGACAATGTTAAGATTGGTTGAGCTCGGACGTTGGAAAGCCTACAAGCAAACCTATAAATTGCAGCCAAGGTCCAAAACCTAAAGTGCATTTCTTATTCTGTAGCTTCTGACTGTGTGTCTTAAACATTCTGCACTCTGAATCCAGATGAAAGTGAATCCAGAAAGTAGCGCGCTGGATTAGTTATTCTTGCTCACCCATAAAGTGAGAGAAAGTTATGGGCTTCACCTTCTCTACTTGTACCTGCTAAATGATTTAATGTTCTACCTTTTTATAAGATAGTGAAAGCTGTAATTGAACCTTTAACCTCCATTTACTAACTAACTGGAGCGCCCTAAAAGAGTATATCCTTTTTTCTTTCTTTTTTTTAAATCAACAAGAGCTGGATTTTGGCACGTTGACGGCCAGAGGACACTGTTTAAAGAAATGAACAGTCAAAGTGAAATTGTAAAAGTGTGGCGCGAGACAGAGACCATGTCACCCTGTCCCCAGTAGGGTTGGGTACCGAAAACCGGAGCCACTATGGCACCGAAACGCAACGCAGATTTCGGTGCTTCCTTTCAGTGCCTGACCCGATTTGAAATACTGTTTTTACACAACTCGGATGAGTCCGTCCTGGCAGCAGATTGTATAGCTACAGTAGCTAGCTAGCCATCAACCTTTTAATAGAGAAAATGCCGAAAGGTAAAGTTTGGCTGTATTTTGTAAAAAAAAAAAGATTTGAACAACGCGACGTGCAGCAAATGCAACAAAACAACTGCGTGTGAAGAAGAAGAGCCGAACTCCGAGAGAGAAACGCTCCGATTTGAACGTTGAGGAAGCGTCTGTTTTTAAATGCTGGAATCTGGACAAGAAAGCTGCAGAGTTTCTAGAGGGGGGGGGGGGGAAAGACTCCCGAACTATAAACTCTAAACTTCCTGCTAGAAACGTCTGTTTCGCTGATGGAAGTCAACGTCAGAGCAGAGAAACTGCAGCTGACCGACAAGAACACCGGCTGAGAAACGCTCCAAGCCGCGACACAAAGTGAGATTATTAGGAGACGCGTTTGTTCCCCGGTTCAGTTGGTGTTTGCCGAATTCAAGAGCAGCTCCGTCTGGTTCAGAAAAGCTCTCCAGTTGATATTAATGATGACGTGTAGTCCAGTAAAGCAGCAGAGTTTGTAGAAGCCAACAGTTTCTGAGTTCTGTTGCACACGGTCCCTATCAGGCCACCTGATAGGGACCGTGTGCCTATCAGCGTCTGTTCTTTTTAATATATTGTTTATCGTTTGAAGCTGTAGTTTGAAGTCAAGTGTTTTGTATTTATTTATTTATATATATTTATAGTATATTGTTCAATCTGAAGAAAAAAATTTGCCTTGGAAATAAAAAAGTATCGGTTTAGGCACCGGTATCGTTTTAAAAGTATTGGTTTAGCACCGGTACCGTTTTAAAAGTATCGGTTTAGCACCGGTATCGTTTTAAAAGTATCGGTTTAGCACCGGTATCGGGGAAAACCCAAACGATACCCATCCCTAGTCCCCAGTGGAAACACCCCACAAGTAACACGCATATACTCCTTCTACTTTTTGTTTTGTAATTTTACATTTGTAATCGGACAAAAGATAAAGAAAAGAAAAAAAAGAGAGGAACAAAAATATACATTTCATTACTTACAAAAGCATTTTTGTAAGTTTAGTCCTCAGACATACTTTATCATCCTCATACATATTATGTTATTGCTGACTTAAGTGTATATATATATATATATATATATATATATATATATATATATATATATATATATATATATATATATATATATATATATATATATATATATATATATATATATATATATATATAGAGAGAGAGAGAGAGAGTATATAATTAATGGTAAAGGGATACTGTAGCTTTCAGGAGGTCTTTTTTGACAGGACAGCAATCCCGTGAGAAATGTCTCCTCAGAGTCGCCTGCATGTTCAGTCCTGTTGAGTCTGTGAACTTTCACCCAGTGAGTCAAAGCGATATCACAGATTGGTGTCGTTAACCTGCACAAAGAGTACCAGTGAGCGACATTTAGATATCAGCTGTCATATAAAACATAATAAATTACAACTTTATCATCCACTAAACTCTGCTGTGTTATTATTGATATGCTAAATACAACAAGTTACTTTGCATCTACTGAAGATTTAAAGTCCATAGGGTTTATATTCTTTTTTCTATTCTTTTTCTCTGCTTCCTACTAGTCTGGTCTGCCCTCATACAGATTAATGGTTTTAATGTTGTGAAAGATTATTTTCTTTCATATTGAAGAACATCATAACTGTTTTGAGCAAAAATAGGCCATGCTACAGGTGATATGTGTCCTCACAGTCTATGTAAGAAACAAAAGATTGTTTTTTTTAAAAGGTTTGTTTGTGCCGAAACATCTCTGATCTCACTAAACTGTGTGTGGAGTTAGACTTTGTTCTTAACGAACAGCTCCTGGTGACAAAGTGAAACATTATACGTGTTTTTTTTAACCCTCCTGTTGTCCTTGGGGTCAAAATGACCCGCGTACGAGTGTATATGTATGTAAGTACGTAGCCCGTTGTCCTTGGGTCAAAATGACCCAGTGGGGTTTTCTACAAGATCCCGTTTCCTCGGGTCACAGTGACCCACGTGGACCTACACATCCTCCTGTTGTCCTCGGGTCAGAACGACCCTGTGTATATCTCACCATCCCTCCGTTGTCATCGGGTCAATGTGACCCCCGCGTATGTCTCGCAGTCAGTCATATATATATATATATATATATATATATATATATATCAATCTAGTAGCGTAATATTAAAGCTACTACGAGTAACTTTAACCTTGTGTTGATTCTGGTGCCCTCTGTGGACTAAAGTGGTAGTGTCTCCGAGCGCCAGAGTCCCTTTTAGAAAACTTCGCATTTTACTGCAGTCTGACAGTCTGCCGCTCTCAGTTCTGGTTCTCCCGTTGCCTCGCCTTCCCTCCGGCACTTTGCATTCCTTTCCTTTGTTGGGTGGGGTTGGTTGATTTGCTTGAACAAAACAGTGAATTGTCAACAAACATGTTAAACCCGTTTCTGGAATGTCTCTTTAGGTGGACCAGGCTGCAGCAGGGCTGCTGGCACTCGGGCTGCAGAAAGGAGACCGTCTCGGCATGTGGGGACCCAACACGTATGAATGGATCCTGGTCCAGTTTGCCACAGCCAGAGCTGGTATCATACTGGTGAGCCAAAGCACATTGGCAAGACGGCAAAAAACGTTATTAGAGAAACTGTACTGGGACTCCAGTAGTTGAAAAACTACAATGGACAAACACAATGCGATGTTGACACAAAGCAAAATATAAAATATCAGCCCTATCCTTTTAACGTATTATTCATATAATAAATCCATCGTGAAGAAAAGATTCATTCAGTAGATTATAACGGGGGTTCTGTCAACTTTCAGTGTCTTTTCCATCACGAGCAGCAGTTTATGTTTTCACCCCTCAACAGGTGTCCGTGAACCCAGCCTACCAGGTGCAGGAGGTGGAGTTCGCTTTGCGATTGGTGGGTGACTTTTACTTCCCCGTCTTTTTTTTTTTTAGACTCACTGAAACGTTGCATCCCCTTGAGGTGGGTCCTCTGCTCCTCTCTTCACAGACTGGGTGTAAAGCCGTCGTGTGCCCCGCGCAGTTCAAGACTCAGAACTACAGCGGCATGCTGAAGCAGCTGTGTCCGGAGATGGAGTCGTCCACGCCGGGGGACATCAGGAGTGCCAGGTACAGCTGCTTGGTGCTCGTCTGAGTATTTATTCTTGCTAGAAGGAACAAGCAGGACGATGAACATAAGAGCAGATGGGAGAGGATGAATTCATTGTATAATGGCCGTTGTGGAAGAACGCCATCTTATCATTAGGGATGCTACAAGTTTCTGGGCCTCATCGGCAGATTCACAAGCCGACGGCCAAGAAAGCGGGCTTGATCGGAGGTTTAACAAAATAAGGTGTTCTTCATGCAATTTTACGGAAAATTTGATGATAATGAATATAACAAAAATGGAGCAGATGAGGACAAATCTGAAAGCAACAACACGCATCACCCCATGTTGATGTATCGAAAGAAGGCAGGCTGCAAAAGTGTTAACGGGAGGAGTTTCAGCCCAAAAAGGTTATTGCGAGTGTGACGGGGTCTTAGGGGAAGAGGGAATAAAAAGGAAACAAACAACGACACCTGGGGACTTGCACCCCAAGAAAATATAAGTTTAACAACCTAATATATAGTTTGTTTAAGGACACACAGATTCAGTACTGATATTGGCCAGAGATGCGTTCAAATATAAGCAACACTAAAAGCCAAAACATGCAAAACAGATATAAAATGGAAACAGCTAAATAGGCAAAAGCAAAACAAACAAAAGCAGAACAAGTAGAATGGGCACAGAAAAACAGGTAGAAGCAAAACAGCAGCAGGTGAACCTACAAATGATAAAAAGAGATTAAAAAGGGTAACACCATGCTGCATCATACAAATTAAGATTCTGACTATAAAAGAATCTAAAACTCACCGCGAGCCACCACATGACAGGGACATTCAATTCAATTCAGTTTATTTTATATAGCCCAACATCACAAATACAAGTTTGCCTCGGAGGGCTTTACAATCTGTACACATAACATCCCTGTCCCGGGACCTCACATCGGATCAGGAAAAACTCCCCTAGAAAGATAGTAAAAACCCTTTCACAGGGAAAAAAGGGAAGAAACCTGAGGGAGAGCAACAGAGGAGGATCCCTCTCCCCGGATGGACAGAAGCAATAGATGTCATGTGGCCAGAATGAATAGCGTAGTTACAGCACATTCAATGAATATGACAGAAATTATTCATATAATGAGTATTAGGCATGGTCCATGATCCTGATAATCCATGAAGCAGAAGGCGGTAGAGAGGAGGGGGGCATCAGAAGGGCCATGGCAGCAGGCAGGACCGGTTCCAGGCCGGTTCCATCAGCAGGGCCATGGCAGCAGGCAGGACCGGTTCCAGGCAGCCATGGATCCATGGCAGGAGGGGTGGGTGGGGGGGGCGGCAGGACCCGGGGCAGGACCCGGGGTAGGACCCGGGGCAGGACCGGTTCCAGGCAGCCATGAATCCATGGAAAAAGAAAGTAGAGTTAGTAATGTGCATTGAAGAGACAATAGTTTATCCAGATGGAGAGAAAGAAGAGGAGAGGAGGAGTGAAAGAGGAAGAGAAGAGGAGCGAAAGAGGAAGAGAAGAGGAGCTCAGTGTATCCTAAGATGTCCCCCAGCAGTCTAGGCCTATAGCAGCATATCTAGGGGCTGGACCAGGGCAAACCTGAGCCAGCCCTAACTATAAGCCTGAAACAGCCCTAAGTATAAGCGCTATCAAAGAGGAAAGTCTTAAGTCTACTCTTAAATGAGGTGACTGTGTCTGCCCCCCGGACTGAAAGTGGAAGCTGATTCCACAGAAGAGGAGCACGATAACTGAAAGCTCTAGCCCCCAGCCTACTTTTTAAGACTCTGGGAACCACAAGTAACCCTGCATTCAGTGAGCGTAACGCTCTGGTGGGGTAATATGGCACTATAAGCTCTTTAAGATATGATGGTGCATCACCAGCTAAGGCTTTATAGGTGAGGAGGAGGATTTTAAATATGATTCTCGATCTTACAGGAAGCCAGTGGAGAGCAGCTAATACAGGAGTAATGTGATCTCTCTTCCGAGTCCTTGTTAGTACACGAGCTGCAGCATTCTGGATCAGCTGGAGAGACCCAAGGGACTTTCCGGAGCAGCCTGATAATACGGAGTTACAGTAATCCAGTCTTGAAGTAACAAATGCGTGGATCAATGTTTCTGCATCGCTTTGAGACAGGATGTGCCGGATCTTTGAGATGTTCCGTAGGTGAAAAAAGGCAGTCCTTGAGATCTGTTTCACGTGGGAGCCAAAGGATAGGTCCTGGTCAAAAATAACTCCGAGATTCCTTACGGTGGTGGTGGATGCCAGAGCGATGCCATCCAGGGAAACCATATCGTCAGATAGTTGATTTCTGAGGTGTTCTGGGCCGAGTAGAATAACTTCAGTCTTGTCAGAGTTCAGCAACAGGAAGTTGCAGGTCATCCAGGTTTTGATGTCTTTAAGACACGCTTGAAGTTTAGTGACCTGGTGGATTTCATCTGGCTTGATTGACAGATATAGTTGAGTATCATCGGCATAACAGTGAAAGTTTATGGAGTGTTTTCTGATAATATTGCCTAAAGGAAGCATATACAAGGTGAATAAAATTGGTCCAAGCACAGAACCTTGTGGAACTCCATGACGAACGGCGGTGGTCATCGAGGCCTCATCGTTTACAAATACAAACTGAGATCTATCTGATAAATACGACTTAAACCAGCTTAATGCTGTACCTTTAATACCAATTGACTGGTCTAGTCTCTGTAATAAGATGTCATGGTCAATGGTGTCAAATGCTGCACTAAGGTCTAACAGGACAAGTACAGAGACAAGTCCCCTATCTGATGCAACTAGAAGGTCATTAGTAATTGTCACTAGTGCTGTCTCTGTGCTATGATGCTTTCTAAATCCTGACTGAAATTCCTCAAATAAACTATTGTTATGTAAAAAGTCGCACAACTGATTTGCGACTACCTTCTCCAGTATCTTAGAGAGGAAGGGAAGGTTAGAGATAGGTCTGTAGTTAGCCAACACCTCTGGATCCAGGGTGGGCTTTTTAAGAAGAGGTTTAATTACAGCTACTTTAAAAGACTGTGGTACATGACCCATTAGTAAAGACCCATTGATAATATCTAGTACAGAGGCACAAATTAAGGGTAAAACTTCTTTAAACAGCTTTGTCGGAACAGGGTCTAGGAGACAGGTAGAAGATTTAGAAGTAGAAACCATTGAAGACAGTTGGTCGAGGTTGATGGTAAAAAATCCATCCAGACGCACAGCAGGGCCCACAGCCTCCTCCATGGCCATCCCACCTGAGGATGGACCGGCAGTAGTCGAGGGCAGGAGATCACCGATCCTGTCTCTAATGGCCATAATCTTATCATTGAAGAAGTTCATAAAGTCATTACTACTGAGGTCTATAGGAATACACGGATCCACCGAGCTATGACTCTCAGCCAGCCTGGCCACAGTGCTAAAGAGACATGACAACAGGTTCCTTATATATTGGCACTGATTGGGGGAGGAGCCAGCCAGAGGGCTGCGTTCAAAACCCTTCTCTGGGGAGCGTTCCTGCGTCACTGCAAACGCATCATGGTTGGAACAGACATCGATATTAACAATAGTTAATTACGATAAACTATATAATTCCCCCCTCTTCATTCAACAGCAAGCACTCGATGTCTGCACTGATAATTCCCCCCCCCCCCGTTATTTACATTTGATCGCCTGGATCAGCTGTTGTGCGTCCGCACCTGTTGTCAGTAAGCTCATTAGTTTGGTCACGAATGGGACAATAAGTTCACAAAAAATACATATTTGTATGCGTCTCATAATGTTGGCTCACCTTTCCTCTCTCGGGGAGCAGTTTATATTCTGGAAGCTCAGATGTTGGACTGCCTGGACCGCCGTTCCCTCGAAGGAAATGTAGCGTTTTTTTTAATGTTGGTGTGATGAGGCCTTTGTGAATAATTTTTTTGTGCTGAAGAGTGAAAAGTTCATTTGAGGGGATGAGGCCACGCCGGGGGAGTTGGACTCCCGACCTCAGCGTGTGAAATATTACCGTTTTGATTCTACATTTACAGAAAGATTAACAACTTGAACATTATACATTGAACAGCTGTTGAATATTGTGGAGTGTAACTGGAAGCTCTTTAGTATCAAACATTTCTTTCTTTGTTGGGTTTCACCCCCTTAGACTCCCCGACCTCTGCTCTCTGATCCTTTTGGATAGTTGACAACCAGGAAACAACAACTGCGTGGTCACCTTCCAGCATCCTTTAGAAGACACAACACACACACATATCTCACCTCGCTACAAACGTTACAAACGCCTCGCACAAACGTTACAAACTCCTTGCTACAAACGCCTCGCTACAAATGCTACAAATGCCTCGCTTCAAACGTTACAAACTCCTTGCTACAAACGCCTCGCTACAAATGCCTCGCTACAAACGTTACAAACTCCTTGCTACAAACGCCTCGCTACAAACGTTACAAACTCCTCGCTACAAACACCTCTCTACAAACGTTACAAACGCCTCTCTACAAACGTTACAAACTCCTCGCTACAAACGCCTCTCTACAAACGTTACAAACGCCTCACTACAAATGCCTCGCTACAAACGTTACAAACGCCTCGCACAAACGTTACAAACTCCTTGCTACAAACGCCTCGCTACAAATGCTACAAATGCCTCGCTTCAAACGTTACAAACTCCTTGCTACAAACGCCTCGCTACAAATGCCTCGCTACAAACGTTACAAACTCCTTGCTACAAACGCCTCGCTACAAATGCCTCGCTACAAACGTTACAAACTCCTCGCTACAAACGCCTCGCTACAAATGCCTCGCTTCAAACGTTACAAACTCCTTGCTACAAACGCCTCGCTACAAATGCCTCGCCACAAACGTTACAAACTCCTCGCTACAAACACCTCTCTACAAACGTTACAAACGCCTCTCTACAAACGTTACAAACGCCTCGCTACAAACGCCTCGCTACAAACATTACAAACGTTACAAACGCCTCGCACAAACGTTACAAACTCCTCGCTACAAACGCCTCGCTACAAACGTTACAAACGCCTCGCTACAAACGTTACAAACGCCTCGCTACAAATGTTACAAACGCCTCGCTACAAACGCCTCGCTACAAACATTACAAACGCTACAAACGCCTCGCTACAAACGTTACAAACGTTACAAACGCCTCGCTACAAATGTTACAAACGCCTCGCTACAAACGTTACAAACGTTACAAACGCCTCGCTACAAATGTTACAAACGCCTCGCTACAAACGTTACAAACGTTACAAACGCCTCGCTACAAACGTTACAAACGCCTCGCTACAAACGTTACAAACGCTACGAATCCGTTCCCGCGAAGGTAATGTAGCAGTTTTTTTTTTAAATGTGAAAAGTTCCTTTGAGGGGATGAGGCCACGCCGGGGGAGTTGGACTCTCGACCTCAGCGTGTGAAATATTACTGTCCTGATTCTACATTTACAGAAAGATTAACAACTTGAACATTATACATTGAACAGTAACATGCTGCTGAATATTGGAGTGTAACTGGAAGCGCTTTAGTTTCAAACATTTCTTTGTTTTGCTTCCCCCCCCCTCAGACTCCCAGACCTCCGCTCTGTGATCCTTTTGGACAGTCGACAACCAGGAATGTTCCACTTCGAGGACGTGATGCAGGCCGGCAGCAGCCGGTTCATGCAGCAGCTTCAGGACCTGCAGAAGAAACTCAACGTTGACGACCCCATAAACATCCAGTTCACTTCGGTAATTGATGCAGAATTCCCGCTTCTGGATGTGGGGTCGCATGAGATATAGAGATGCGCCAAACCCGTCTTTAGTTTAGTGTTTCCCATTTTTTTGCCAGTCTTGTAGAATTTGTGGAGTAGAAGTATAAAGTAACAGGAAATGGAAATACTTAGTATACTTTAAGTACCTCAAAATTGTACTGAAGCACAGTACTTGTGTAACTGTACTTAGTTACTTACCACCACTGGATTACAGCTCTCCAATTTAATTAGATTGAACTTTAAATGTTTTAAACCTCAATAATAATTTCCTCACAATAAATAGATTTAGCATCTGAAGAGCCTGTTTTTAGTTTTAGTCTGTTCCAGGTTGTTATGAGGTAAACCTCATTTTCATTCAAATTTGCAGCCAATAAGCACACCTGTGTTTAAATTTTGTCTTTTTCTTTCTTAAGATATGTTCCCTTACATTACAAATAGACTAGAGTGATATTTGGCAGAATCATGTTTTGAGGGGAGTATCCCTTTTAATGTTGTAATACCGTGATATAATACCTCACCGCAAAAAAACATTAAAATGACTGATAGAAATTTTAGGTCATATCGACACTGAAAACGACACTGTCAATATAAACTGCTTATCATAGACTAATGAAAACACTTAGTTTTACATTGATTATGTGCTCAACAGAAAATGACGCGTTTAGAAAGACAAAAGAGAATCTTGTTTATAAGATCACTGACCGCTCGGCTTCATTGTGTTTTAAAGAAGCTTATCAGTCACCTTTACACTCAGTATAAATCCATGTTTATGGCTTTCTAGATACAGTAATTTATTTCTGTCATCATGTGTCACCAGGGAACAACTGGGGCGCCAAAGGGTGCCACCTTGTCTCATCACAACATCGTCAACAACGCCTACTTTGTGGGGAAGAGATTGGGATACACCTGGAACGTGAGTCTTTTACCTGGAACTCTTTAATGATCATAATAACCATTTATATGTGTGCGCCGGGGTATCGTGGCTGAAACGGGTAACAAAGTTAATGTACCGTAAAAGTTGGGTTACAAGCCGCTTCTGCCTCCGGTGGGTGTCCCCGCTGTAGCAAGCTAGCAGCAGCGCCAGCGCTAGCTAGCTGCTGCTAGCTAGCTGCTGCTAGCTAGCTGCTGCTAGCTTGCGCTGCTGCTAACTCCCCGCCGCTGCTGCTGCTACTGCCCGCGTCCCCTCTGCCCGAGTCGGGTGTCGAGCCGGGGCTTGTCCCGCTACCTTCGGTGGTTGTCGGAACGCTAGCAGGAGTGCTAGCAGGCTACAGCGGGGAGCTAACGGGGACACTGGCTGAAGGTAGTAGCGGCTTGTAACCTGACTTTTACGGTAATATAAAATATTTTTTCTCCTGGTTTTGTCCCACAGCCTCACCATCGCCTCTGCATCCCGGTGCCGCTGTACCACTGCTTCGGCTCCGTGGGCGGCGGGCTGTGCATGGCCGTGCACGGCGTGTCCTCGGTCTTCCCCTCGACCGGGTACGACGGGAAGGCCAACTTAGCGGCGCTGGAGAGCGAAAGGTAACGTCAGACATTTGGTCTCAGAAAGGTCGTGTTCGATCACCTGTTTGAACTTTTATATCCTGTTGAAGAGAAAAGGATTATATGTGCTAAGAGTTTAAGCCTCATGGTCCATTGAATGATCACATCTGAGCTAAATCTTTAGCTGTGGGGAGGTTTGAACTTGTCAAACTATCAAAGGGGGAAAAGGCCAAAAGGTCATTTATTGACGTCGACTTCACTGTTGAGACGCGACTGTGAAGAGAAACAGAGGGAAGATATGAACCCCACTGAGCCCCGTCAGTGTATTTATAGTCAGTATTTGTTTAGCTGTGTTTGTGCTAAGCTAACATGCTGCAGGCTGTAGCTTCAGAATTAGTCAACATGTGTGTGGATATTGATTATTCTAATCTAACTCTCTGCAAATAGACAAACATCCCTGAATGTCAAACTTTGCCTTTGACCTAAATCACACAGAAGAGCTTCCTGTCACCACAAACGGACTCTTCATAGTCTCACTTTTAATGCAGTTTTTCAAAATAAAGTTTAATCGTTTTTACACCAAATGGAAGTGAATTAGAAAGATTATGTTGAGTGTCCAGAGAAATGTGGCTTCACCAGTTTGCAAAGTCATCCACTGCCTTTTATTGTCTCAAATAAAGTTTTTCATTCCCATGAAACAAAAGGCAAATTCTGGACTAAGTTTTGCAGTTTTATTTTAAGTGAAGATGATGCATTCTGTTGTTTGGTCTGTCTCCTCCTCCTCACAGGTGCTCCTTCATCTACGGCACCCCCACCATGTTTGTCGATATGGTCAACCAGCCGGACCTGGCTAAATACGACTTGTCTTCAGTCCAGGCCGGTGAGAAAAAGATCGATATTCTGCTTTTATAGATGCCATTCCAATGACATAAAGCCTTTTTTTCATGTCTGTAGTTTGTTTTTGTATAAAGTTTCTCTGTGTTTGTGTCACTGTAGGCATCATCGGTGGCTCCCCGTGTCCTTCAGAACTCGTCAACGAGGTCATTTCTTTGATGGGCATCAAGGAAATAATAGTGAGTCCATGAACAGATACAGAATATTAGTGTTATAGATTATGTAAGAACGCCAAACAACTGGGATCATGAGTGAACTTTAGTTTCCAAAATGATGCAGTTCCGCTTCCGAACACCAGGGGGAGACGCATCCTCAGAGAAACGTCCGTTAGATTCAACAACCGCATGAATATTCAGTCGGTGAAGGAAGTAAAGAAAGAATATAAGTGAGATAAAAAGGAGGCCTTTATTTTGTAAAAGGTTTATTGGACGTGAACACAAGCCAGCACTTCCAAAAGTCAAGGAAATGTAAAGATATTGAATATACATTAGATATGAATAACAGGCAGTAAACCCTCCCAGAAATTCTTCACTCTTTCTTTACAATTTAAAATGTTTGAGTGTGTTAAAAATAGTCTTGCTTTTAAGTAAAGACGGAATAACACAACGTATTAGTCTCACAATAGATTAACTTCTTCTTTCAGAGATGCTAAAAATTCCTTCGTGCAGAGAAAGAAACTAAAAGAAAGACGAATACAATTTGTAAATTGTGTTCACCTATTAATAAGCCGGCCCACATCTTCAAAGTCTTATTGTCTTTTATGCGTCTTGGAGAAACGGGTCGATAAACGAGTGTCGATGCCAGTTGGAGGATGATTTTAATATTTCCTCATAACTTGAAAGGTGCGTTTATCTGCCTCTTTATATTTTTTTGGAGCCATTGTTGATTCATTGTTCTTACAGGTAAACACCACAATAAAGGAGGCTTCATGTCCAGTATATTAAAGCTGAGTGTGTGGAAACATACAAGCTATTACATGTTAATTAGTGAGCTTTTAAGGCGCTGACAGGAGTCTTTTGTCACAGTTGGACAGAGCCAGGCTAGCTGTTTCCCTCCGTTTCCAGTCATTATGCTAAGCTAAGCTAACCGCCGAAGATTTTCTTTAAGCTTGCCTGGTTTCAAATGATTATCTTCATGCTAATCAAAGCATTGAAACTTTATTGAACATCATCCTCATAACATTCCGACTGTTTGTATTCACGGTTCATCTCGAAGACCCTGAATGCACCGTGTAAAAGAGACAACACGCGCCCCAATTTGCTCGAATGCATTCTGTATTTTTGTGGTTACCTGAATGTCTTTTGATTTAAATGGATGACAATCAAATAAAAGTTACATCTCGGCTCCATAAAGCTCTCCATGTGAACGTGTGTTAAACTAGTGACATCATTTGGCAGATGAATAGATGGACGGTGTTGAAGTAGCATGAGTTAGCGTTGTGTAGCCTGTTGTGTAGCTCGTTGTGTAGCCGGTCACCTGGACAGGCTCCTCCCCCTCGGCGTCTCCTGCAGGAAGAGACACAAAATCAGAAGCCAAATTAAACAGTCTGCCGTCCAAACCCAGAGACTACCTGGACTGGACTGTGCTGGGCCAACACGGAAAAGTTCAGACGGGAGGACATAAAGTTCTGTGGTTTAAAAAGAGAGAGAGAGAAAATAAATTAATTCAAAAGCCGACTGAATCCACCTTGAAAACCTTCACACCAAACCACCGTGGGAGGGACTCCAAATAGTCCAATAGTGAGGAGCAGAACCGCTCCTCCAGGTTCCATCATCAGAACATTGAAGTGAACTCACGGTTTATGTGACTCCAGTTCCACATTGGGATGCTGTGCGTTTTAGAAGTGGTTTCTCTCAAATGTTGCGGATTCATGAGGATCCAAAGTTGTTTGTTTTGGATTAAATAAACAAGACATAATGTTTTTATTCGTGAGCTTTAGAGGCGGAGCTTTCTGTCTTTGAGCCAATCTCCTGCTGGCTGGAGCTTCATATTCACAACGTAAGCAAACAAGCATCTTAAATACTCTTTTTTTTTTTTTTAATTGAAGATGTTAGCTTTACCTGCTCGGTGTTCAAAGGCGCTTCCTGGCTCTCTTGGCCTTGACTCTGCAGCCACCGAAGGCGGCGCTGTCTCTCACTTGCTTTCCTTTCTGCTGAGGCGGAGATGAGCACAGCGCGTCCGGACGGATGCGACTGGAGTCCATCCACCTGCGGGGAGATGAGGAGGTCAGGGAGAGCTGCTTAGCGGCCGTAGAGCGGCCCGTCTTCAGGCGAGCGCCTTACCTGCGCAGTGGAGCTAGCTGGCAGGTGCAGCTCCAGGGGTTGTTGGAGAGGGTGAGGTTGGCGATGGAGCCGAATTCGAGGCTTTTGGGGAGAGACCTCAGCTTGTTGTTGTCCAGGTTCAGGGACTTGATCGCCGTCACACCGGCGAACGCACCGTCGGAGAACTAGAGGGCGAGAGAGGAGGGGAGGATCATGCATTCAGCTGTGTGCGTGAGTGTGCACCTCTGTGTGTGTCCGCTGCAGCAGACTGTGTAATATTTTTGGGTGGCCGGTTATGCTCAAGGACTCACACTTTCTTAAAACATATTTTATTGCCTGTTTAGCTCAGTTTTAGTGTTTTGGATGGTGTGTTTGGCGAACTGCTACCAGACCTATGCACACTGCTGCACATCGCTGCCTCTCAGCCGCCGCTAAGCAGAAAAGCTTGCTGCGTTAGCATAAACAAAATGTACTGTGAGGACTCGAAGACAGCGAGTGTAACTCATAGATCTGCACATAGACTGTACCGTAAAAGTCGGGTTACAAGCCGCTACTACCTTTGGTGGGTGTCCCCGCTAGCTCCCCGCTGTAGCCAGCTAGCGCTGCTGCTAGCTCTCCACTAGCTCCCACTAGCTCCCCGCTAGTTCCCCGACAACCACCGAAGGTAGTGGGACCAGCCCCGGCTCGAGAGGGGACGCGGGCAGTAGTAGCAGCAGCAGCGGGGAGTTAGCAGCAGAGCTAACTAGCAGCAGCGCTAGCTAGCTACAGCGGGGGCAACCACCGAAGGTAGAAGCGGCTTGTAACCCGACTTTTACGGTAGGTGTAACCGGCAAAACAACTTCAACTAACCTCCACAATGCAGAGGAGGGATTGTAATCATCTTTAAACTCACATCTCATATTTATGAACTACTTTATTGCCTTTATACAAACCCTGTAAAGACAGAAGTCATGTATTAAATGTATTGATGTGGCTGCAGAACCTCTGGCATCTAAAAACGGTGGGACCGATCTAGTTTGGCTATCAGGAACAATTTGGGTTTTAGTTTCTCGCCCGAAGACAAGAGCTGGGCGTCAAAGCATCGGGGAGAATTTACACGAATCAATCAATGCCAGAAACTATTCTTGCAGAAGAAGAAAAAACACGGCTCGCATCGCATTCTGACCCACCAACCAAACACCCGTCCTGTCGGATGGATGCAGAACGCGGGGAATCCGGCCAGTGTTTCTGAGGCATGAAGGCCTCCTCTCATCCCTCCTTCCTCACCCTCACTTATGTAAACACCGACCGACACTTTCTAGTCCTTCTTCTACTTCGTATGCATCTGCGAGGGCGCTAAAAGCTTCAGAGAGGTGCGAGGTGGACCGTCCTGTCAAGTTGTCTCCTGCAGGAGGACGAATGAGAGAGAAAGAGGGGGAGAGAGAGAGAGGAGCTTTGGGCTTTTGAAGGTTGTTTTCTGTGAGTCTGGAGGAGAGGAGGCCGTTTGGAAATTTCCACCGTGGAGCGACAAGTAGCCGAGAGTTCTGGTATTTTGAAGTAATGGAAGATGGATGACTTCCAGCATGGCCGAGGTGTTTTCCTCTCTCTCTCTCTCTCTCTCTCTCTGTCGTCTCTTTGCCAGAAAGGCTCGCAAAGGGCCCAATTGTCCATTCAAGCTAAAAATATCCTCTTCATGCAGCTGTGGAACACCCGGCCTCTGTTTACCGTCTCCTCACCCCTCCTGACCTTGTTTACAAGACCCAAGAGTAGAAAACACACCTTTTTTGGGGGCTGAAAATAACACTTGTGTAATAATTAGACGCTTTGGCCGCGGTCCAGCAAACAAAAACACTCCTAAAAATACCTTTTTTTTTATTTGGCCGGGACACGGTTTAATCTCCCCGCGCTGCATTCATGCCCCTGGGCTCTCGGCGTGAGGAGGTTGTTGTTTCACAGTTTTCCCTTCTGGGATAAACGCTCAAATATTGGATTAACCTCGAGCATGAAGCAAATGTGTGAGAAGTAGTGTGTGGCGTGACATAGAGCGCATACTGTATACAGTTATACTGCTGCAAGCAGATGGATGTTTTACAGAGGTGTGTAAACATCTGTCATGGTCTCTGATGTCGGAACATCATGTGATGATGAAGACGAGACCCCAGTTGATAACTTGCATTAAGGCAATTATTTTATTTTCGTTTATTTTCTCAATTAATTATCTATGTTTGGTCTAAAGGTTTGAAAATTGTAAAAAAAAAAAAAAAAAAAGATATCTCAGTTTCTTCAAGCTCAATTCAACATTTTCAAAAATCCTCACATTTTAGAAAGTTAAATAGTTTTGTTTTTTTGTTGCCATTTCTGCTTGAAAGGTAAATCAAACAATTATTCAGTAATCAAAATAGTAAATTATAATTTTTCTGTTGCTAGACATAATGTTTCAGCTCCAAACCTCCATTGTTTTGTGTTGAAGGATATCGACTCTCTTTAAAAAAAATACATATATGCATTTAATTTGGTTTAACAGACTTTTTCAATGTTTTTCTCAAAAAATAACTTTGCATGTGATGGTGAAGCTTTGTGGGCCATAAAGACTATTTAATGTTTATCACAAATCGACACTAGACGAACACAAATATGCTGATGAAATATAGTCGAGACGCGTTCACCAGACAAATAAACAAATATTTAGAGCGACACACTGAGAACTATTTCATTGAATGCTGAGGATTAAAATAATTTGCAGTTGTTACTTTTGGCGGATTTTCCCTGAAAGAGTTACTTCTCCATCCTTTTCCTTCTCTTTGGAAAAAGTAGTTGAATTCATGAAGAATATGTTTGGCACGTGAGGAGGAGCACTTAGATCTCTTGGCTTTGGTTTTGCATCAGACATTTAAAAAGCTACGTCTCTAGTAAAGGACTGACCTTCTCCAGACCCATGTTGTCCAGCTGTAGCTTCTCCATGTAGCGGCCGAAGCTCTGGAAGGCGAGGTCGGGGATGCTCCTCATGGGGTTCTTCCCCAGCGCGAGCTCCTCCACCACCCGCAGTTTGCTCATGGCCGCCGTCGGGTAGCTGGCCATCCGGTTGCGGTCCAGGTGGAGTATGGCGAGGTTCTCCACGTCGTCCAGGGAGCCCGGCTGCAGGGTCGTCAGCTCGTTCCCGCTCATGTGCAGCCAGCGCAGGTCCTTGGCGCCCGCGAAGGTCCCGGGCCGCAGCTCCCGCAGCTTGTTGTCGTTGAGCTGCAGGATGAAGAGGTTGATCATCGGGGAGAAGATGCCTCTGGCGAGCTCGCCGATCTGGTTCCCGTCCAGGTAGAGGTAGGTGAGCTCGCTCAGGTCCTCGAAGGCGCCGGGCTTGATGCTGGTGATGTCGTTGTGGGACAGGTAGAGGTAGACCAGCTTCTTCAGCCCCTTGAAGGCCTGGGATCCGATCTCCCGCAGCCGGCAGTGCTGCATGTGCAGCGAGATGAGACCCTTGCTTTCTCCGAAGGCCTCCGTGGGGATGGCGCCCAGGTTGTTCCTCTGCAGGTTGAGCAGGCGGGTGACCTCCGACACCCGGGGGATCTTCTTCAGCCCGACGCCGTCACAGATGACGTGCTGGAGGTCGCCGTGGCAGTGGCACAGGCCGGGGCACTGGCCCGGGGCGGCCTGCACCGCGGGGCGCAGCACCAGCAGGCAGCTCCCCAGCAGCAGCCAGCTCACGCAGCGCATGCTGACCCGCTCGCAGAGCCGTCCGGTCTTTTATCAAGCAGGAGAAGCTAAAAGAAATCCTGTAAAAAGCTTCAAGACGGAAGCGGAGAAGATCTCTGAAGAGGAAACGGTGGAACTGAAGTGTGTTGGCGTTGAGAGAGAGAGAGGGAGGGAGTGAAAAGGTGAGGGACCGAGCGAAAGGTGGGCGACGCGCTTTGAAGGAGGACGGCCGCTCTGCAGAACACACGGCACTATTTATAACGTTCACTTGAGGGAGGGGGTGAGAGGAAGTCAAGTGTCGGTGAGAGTTTAACCCTGAAGGAGCAGGAAGGCGACGCGGGACCCGGCCGGTTTGCACGTGTGCAGACCGGCCGTCACGGAAAGGACACGTGCCGTCTGTCGGTTTTAGTCTACAGGTGAACGTTTTGTAAAAAGAAACCTTTTTGGGCGTCTCTATTGTTTTTCAGTCTGCGGCGGCAGGAAAACGAGCCTCTGACCTCTAATGGTCTCCAGATGGCTGAAGACCTGAGACGCTGTTTCAGGTCAGAACAATTGAAGAGAAAAAAGAAAGGAAAAAGGTTCAGATGCCGCTTCACATTCCTGCGTGCATTCTTTCTTTTGGAATGAGGTGTGGTGTTATGTAATGCTCCTTTTGTGGCTTTCAACTGAGGGATGGAAATAAAAAAATAAAAAAAGATGAACTTGAGCCACAACCAGAACAAAGCTTTTGGTGTTCGTTACACCTGCTTTCAATGAGAAAGGAAGGGCTGAGGGCTGTGAGTGGCCGCATCGAGAAGATGGATGGACCCACCCGGGTTCACTGGAATCTAGAGTTTACTTAACAAATCTGACATTTTATCGGGAATATCGTCTCCCTCCATAATTTCCCAGGTAAAGTTCTCGCCTCTAAAACGCCCCGTTTGTCCACCAGTCCCTCTGATGGACTCTGTAACACTAAATAAATATATATATTTCTTTTTTTATGCGACCAACCAGGTGGAAAAGCACTTTATTTCCCTCTGAAATGATTTGCAGGTCAATAAAAAGTCCACCAAAACAGAAATATCTCGGTACGACAGTTGAGTTTTTTTACTCTGATGCGACGTCTTCTTCCAGCAGTAATGTCAAATATTTGGTCGCTTTTATGATTTATGTCTGAACTGAATGCATTTGGGTTCTGGGCTGTAAGTCAAAGACTAACTCAGACCGGCCACGAGGAATTATGGACAGAGGAAACCGTAGACCTTCAACTTGAGACATTTATATGTATTTTATGTTTTTGCGCTATCCGTTTTTATTCTCAGGAACTCCTGGAGCAAGTTGCTTCCAAATTTTGTAGAACCGTCCACTTGGACCACCATAACTTGGTTGTTTAAAGGTCACAAAACTCAAGAATTTATATGATAATTATCACAATTCTTTTATTTATTTTTAGCCTGACATTGATGTAAACTGCAACTTGACTGGTTGGCGAGACAAACTTCTAGTTCTACATTTCATAGCATAAATAACTCGTCTGCTCAGCACCACTTCCTGTTTGTGTGATTGACAGGTCGCGTACGGAACCACGGAGAACAGCCCCGTGACGTTCTGCCCGTCGCCCACCGACAACCTGGAGAGGAAGTCCGAGACCGTCGGCTTCGTCACGGATCACCTGGAGGTACCTCGATGACGATGATGATGATGATGCAACCTGCATCTTCATCATCGGTGTCAAACAGAGGAACAATTATTTAATACGTTTGTCAACAAACTTTATACTTTTTCCATGCCGTTATTTTCCACCACTAAGTACATTTACTCAGGTCGTGTACTTAAGTACACATTTGTAGTATTTGGATCCTGTGCTACTCTATACTTTTACTCCACTATATTGTACTTTTTACTTGCGTTTATTTACATATTGAGATTTCTACAAGCAAGACATCATTATTATCAGTTTGTAAAATATGATTTAATGCTGTAGATTAAACTTTACAAGAGTTTATAAAGTAGTTAAAATATTGCTCCATCTCCACCAGCTCTAACATTAAAATATTCTTTACGTGTTAAAGGCTCAATAATATTCTACTATTCATCATAATAATACGTTTTATAGCACTTTTCATACAAAGACATAGAATGAACATAACAATAAACTTTAGCAGATGTAATGATTATTATTGTGAATGTAAACTCTGATATACAGAAGATGATGATGATGATGATGATAATAATAAAAAAAGCAATAATAATAATTAGAAAGGTGTGCCTAATAAAGTGGAGTGTGAATGAAAACCATTACCAGCGTTTAATGCAACAGTTTTATCAACAACTAAAAACCTGTTTGTGTAAAAAAAACATTTATTGGAATGAAATGCTAAAACAATATTATTGACATTTTAAATTACATGTTCAGTATCATTGCGTTCCACACCACAACTGTAATAAATGCATGAATACATAATTGTCCGCCCGCAGGCCAAGGTGGTGAACCCGGCCACGGGGCAGGTGGTTCCTCTGGGCACGACGGGCGAGCTCATGATCCGCGGCTACTGCGTGATGCTGGGCTACTGGGACGACGAGGCCCGGACCCGAGAGAGCATCACCGAGAGCGGCTGGTACAAAACCGGGTGAGTATAATAGATAGGTACTTTAAGAATACCTGCATGCCTTGAACTAAACATGTTCTGGGGGTTTCCTGCAGAGACCTGGCCAAGTTGGACGCCTTCAGCTACTGCCGGATCGAGGGCCGGATCAAGGACATGATCATCAGGGGAGGAGAGAATATTTACCCGGCGGAGATCGAACGGTTCCTGCACACACACCCCAAAGTCAAGGAGGTGCAGGTGAGCTTTAATGTGGTGGGGGGGGGAGGAGGAGGAGGAGGAGGAGGAGGAGCTTCACACGCCCGTCCACTTCTAGTGTTACATTCTAAATGCCCCCTTTTGCCCTGATTAGGTGTTTTAATAAAAATCGTCTTTGCAATTAAATTATTTTATTTTAGTCATTCATCAAACACTGGATCTTGATGAATATTATCAAAAATATTTGTATTTATTAACTTTTTTAAATTGATTTTTATTTTATTTTTATTAAGATTTATAAGCAAATATCCCTCAAACATTTTATAAGCATGAAAAACCAATAATAATTGTGTGTGTGTGTGTGTGTGTATGTATGTGTGTATGTGTGTGTGTATATATATATATATATATATATATATATATATATATATATATATATATATATATATATTATTGTTGTTTTTTTTCACTTATTTTTTTCATATATATATATATATATATATATAACATTTACTTTATTAATTTTATTTTTAATTTAATTTAATTTTTTCACTTATTTATATTTATATATATATAAACATTGAAAAAAAAATTATATTTATATTTTTTTAGCTTCACTTTGCAGAATTAATTAGTTTTTTATTTTATTATATATATATAGGCAATAAGCCGCTTGTATTTTTTATTTCTGGTCACACTGAGAACGGACTCCAGCAGGAGAGTATATATATAATATTTTTTATATATATAATATTTTATATATAGAGACGTCTTTGCTGCATCATTCGCATATTAAGATGTATTTATTTCTGTTCATGGTGATGTCATTTTAGTGCCAGACACAGAGTTCACTTTACAGAAGGTTCTTATGAAACGTTCCCCGTGTGTCAGGTGGTCGGCGTGCGGGACGCCCGTCTGGGCGAGGAGGTCTGCGCCTGCATCACGCTGCTGGACGGGGAGGAAAGCTCTGCGGAGGAAATCAAAGCTTTCTGCAAGAAACGCGTGAGGCCCAGTTCACTCGTTTAAAACAATATGTCATAAAGAGCTGGAGTTTATTCTATGCTTTCTGCTGCTTCTCAGATCGCACACTTCAAGATCCCTCGCTACGTGCTGTTTGTGACCAGTTACCCGCTGACCGCCACTGGAAAGGTAACCGCTCGTCTACTGGGATCACAATGGCTCCTCCCCCTGGTTCTTTTTGGTTCTTTTTACTTTATTAATAATCCACTCAGTATTCATGGAGCTCTTCAGAGGTCACCACAGGGGTCACATTTAAGAGCCTGGTTGACCAACCGACTCCAGACTGGTGATATACTGGTAATACTGGTCATATACTGGTGATACTATATGTATTATGACATATATTGTCATTTTTCATGAAATGCTATACTTTTTGATGATGCACTGTTCTGTGACTTTCTGAAAGACTATATTTTGAATTTGCTTTTTTTGTTTAACCTACTTCACAACATTTGTATAATTTTTTTTCAATTTACTGTATTATAACTTTTTTTGTCAGATACATCTTTTTTGTGTGTTGACTTTCATGACTAAAACGTCATGAAAGGCATTCTGGGTAATGAGTACTTTCACTTCTGGTACTTTTAAGTATAGTTTGATACCGAGACCTTTCCTGAAGTATGATTTAGGATGCATAGTTTTTACTTAATGTTAGTATTTTTCTACTAAAAATATATTAGTACTTCCTCCATCACTGGTGGAAAATTGTGTAAAAAAAAAAATCCTAATTGATAACGTTCAAAATGTTGCGTCCAGTGAAAATCTCTCGGTACTGAACTCTCGTCTCGTCGTTCAGATCCAGAAGATCAAACTCACCGAGGAGGCGGAGCGGCAGCTCGGACTCCGGAAGGACAAATGAGAAACTTCCAGCTGGAGAACGAAGAACGAACACAAAGTATCAAATGTGCAGGAGAAACAATGGCTGCCTATAACCCTGTGATAAGAATCACGACTATACTTGTACATGTGTATACTTACAGCATCAAAACAAGAACACGAGAGACCAAAACCAACAATGACTCCATTTTGTGTGTAAAAAAAATAACTCTAGTTTATTTTTGACTTCGTTGCACTATTTGAGGAACTATCTGAGGAACGTTTGTTTAAAAACCCCACAGTGCACAAATGTTTGAGAAAGTTATACGCTTTTTTTAAAATTATTAAACTATATATTCTGACCTGTGGCTGCACGGTGGAGAGCTCCCAGCCAGAGGCCCGGGTTCGGATCCCGGTCTGGGCGGTCCCTCTGTGTGGAGTTTGCACGTTCTCCCCGTGGCAGCGTGGGTTCTCTCCGGGTTCTCCGGGTTCCTCCCACAGTCCAAAGACATGCAGCTCCGGTTGATTGGACTCTAAATTTCCCGTGAATGGTGGTGTGTCTCTATCTATTCTTCGCAGACAAACACATTGTTGGTTTTGGTTTTTAATAATATTGATTATGAAGATCAGCGCAGAACTTGTTGCACATTTTGAACCACGGTTCTTTTTATCCTGTGAAAAGCTGCAACGGTATTTTTACCTCAATTTGAAATGAACTTTACCACATTATTAAAAAAACTCTTTTTCCAGGTGGAATGAGTGCATTTGTATGTCGCTCACCTCTCAGGCCTTCGGCTTTCAATGCATGAAAACATTATAATAACATAAATGTACTAAAAACGTTATAGAACAGTTTGTCATGAAAAGTAGAAAGACATTGGGAAAAAATAGTTGTGTATTACATCAAGAAAATCATAGTATGTTAAAACAAAGTAGTATATGATGTGATTTAAAGTCATAGTATGACGGGAAACCTTTTTTTTTGACTAGCCTTTTTTATTTTTATTAAACTATACATGTGACTTTTTTATGTCACATCCTCATGAGACAGTTGGAGAATATTTAGAGACACTGTTTTTGTTGTTGTGAGTTTTATTAATAAGAAAAATAGAACAGCGGACTTCTCCTTTAACATCATCCTCCCGTTTATTAACAGAAAAGTGAACATACAAACAAGCTGAAGACCATCGTGGAACTCATTTCTCCACCGGTCGCCTTTCAATATTTTTTGACTTGAACTTGAAATAAGCGTTGCAGCACATTATTAGAAGCAGACGTGGGCGTTTCTCTCATTCCGGGAGGAATGCTGGTGGCAGGTGCTCGGCTCTCGCGCTCATCGAGAAACGCACGCTTACTGAAAATGAGAAGTCTGCGGCGTTTGAAGAGGGCGAGCATCACAGAAGAATTTCCACGCGCCGGCCAAATGACGGCGGGCTGCGTGGATCGGATGTTGTCCGTCTGTCTAGACCTGAAGGACTCGGGGCCCAGAAATAGCTCCGGAGAAAACAAACGGAGCTCCTGGCTCCTCAGACGGAACCTCAGGGTTTATTTTGCACTCTCTTTTTCTTCATTTCACATATTTTTGGGTCTGGATTCACGGTGCGCTCGTGGAGCGCGCCAAACGTCTACCAAGGTGCTCCAGCATCCGATTTCCTTCAGGGGAAGTCACTTCGATGCCAAAGGAATGTACATTTAATAATAATGAGGTACTGATATTGATCCTGCAGTCAGTGAGCCCGACTTTACATGTGAGATTTTACTGACTTCTCTTTGGACACCTTCTGTAAACAGTTTAGAATTCAATACAAATGTGTTTTTTTGTGCTTTTAGCAAACTATTAATGTCTCACAAAAACAGCTGGACGGATCTTCACTATGCAGTCTCCCCCGTGTGGTCAGAGAGAGTACAACACGAGAAGTCTCATTGACACAGATTTAAAAAAAGGCTTCAGCTTTAAAAGTACATTATGTGGAATATTAAAGAAAAACGACGATTTTTTAATATATATACAAGATATATATATATATACAAGATTTTTTAATATATATACACAAGATATATATATATATATATATATATACAACTTTGTGGCAACAGTTTGTCTCTTTCCTCTGGGCTCAAAGACAGCTCCAAAAAAAAAATACTTTTCACAGCTTGTGTGGAAGAACTGGACTCAGAGTTCTGACCTCAACCTCCTCCAACACCTTCAAGGTCAACTGGACCGGACCCCCATCACGGCGCTGCACCTCCCCGATGCTCTCGTGAGCTGAACGCCCCCCGTCTTAGTTCTCTGGCAGCGGGATCCCGACCGCAGTCTGCCGCCCCTGCCTCATCTGCCGCTCCGCCTGGGCCACCTGCTCCGCGCTGCAGCAGTCCTGCAGGAACACGACGGCCAGGCCGCGCAGGCGGGCGCTCTCCGAGAGGGAGAAGCGCAGCATGCACTGCAGCACGGCCGGGTCGGCGACCTGGGAGCGGGTCGAGGGCGCGGCGAGGTTCATCAGCGTGGTGATGGCCGACAGGACGGTCTCCTCCCGCCGGCTCGACAGACAATTCGTGACCAGGCTGATGCCCCGGCTCTCCAGGATGACGCGGCGGCATTCGGGGTCCATACTCAGGTTACACAGGCCCCCTGAACAGACACACACACACACGCACACGCGCACACGAGAAGGGAGGGTATTTAAAAAGGTTGGGACATTTGCACGATGGAAAAACAACGGCGGAGAGATAACAACGTATTCACACCCATCCCAAACTCCACGAAGTTGTCGTTCTCCTCAGTGAGCATGTCCAGGAAGAGGTCGGCCACCTGCAGCTCCCTCAGGTGCTCCATGTTCTTTGGGTCGTACGCGAAGTTGGCCAAGTTCGCCAGCACCTGCTCCTTCGCCTCTGGCCGTGTGAAACAATACAACTGAGAAATGACTACAAATGTATAGCCATTAATACATTACATTGTTTATAATATATTGAAATTGGAGAATTAATTGAATTGTAATACTTCTGATATTAATAATACACTACCACAAATAGTTATTATCTTTTTTGACACATTATTTTTCATTCCAATATTCTATGTATTAGATTGTCTTTATTACTTGTGATATTTAATAAGCATTGTTATGAGTATTTATATATAACTGTGTTTACATACATTACTGAAAATGTCCAGTGTCAGAATACCATTTTTGGTGAAAGTTCTCAGATCTTTTACTGAAGTAAAAGTAGTAATACCACAGTGTAGAATACATATTCAAAATCTTACTTTAGTAAATCCAAGAGTATTGGCATTAAAATACACCTTAAGTACCGAAAGTAAAAGTACCTGGATTCTAATTATTTATGAATGAATGAGTTCATCACTTTTAATGTGGCTGCTGATTAAGTTGGAACAAACTGTTAGATAGTCATAACTTATAAGTTAATCATATTTTTTCTTGTCTAAAAAAAAAAAGTACAATATTTAGTATAGTATAAAGTAGCAGAACAGTATTATTCATTAATTAATATTATTCCAAAGTAAAGAACAGTTTTCACAAGTGCAAAGTCTCATTTAGAGTTTTTAATACTCTTTGTGGTTCTCATGGAACTTATTTCATATAATCCGTTGAATCATAAACACATAACAGTAAAGAGGACCCACCGTCACAGTCCGTGTCCTGGAACTCGGTGACCAGAGTCTGAAGGTACTCGAACCGGTCGGAGCCCTCATACGAGCCTTTCCTCCACATCTTTACTTTAATTATCTTCCCTTGAATAAAAGCAACACTAACAGAGCACACTGACCGCAACAGGAGCTTCACAGCAGCTCAAACACACGCTGAAACACACACATTAAAACGCAGACGGGTCATTTATCACCACTTCCTGTTTTGGTCCGTCTGTTGAATGTGTCCGTACAGCAACTCGCCCCTCCTCTAAGATTCCTACTCACCAAAACCTTGACCGTTATCACAATAAACTAAAACATCCACTTGAACTCGTTAAAGACACTTAAAAACATCATATTATATTTTATTCGTAAGTGGTTGAATATGTGTATTATATTATTTTGCGTGGGGATAATTTGCGTTTCTTTAAAAACTGGGGAACGGAAGTCGTGTGACGCGAGTGAGAGCACTGCAAGAAGGAGGCGTGTAACCAGCACTTATCTAATGGTCGCTTCAGAGGTCAGTTAAAAACACATGTAGCTTCTGTTTCTGCTCATATTTATATTATATATTTAGCTGTAATGAAGCAACACCAGCTGTCGACTGTGAAGCGTCGAACGAAACCCATTTTATTTGGGACGCTGCTCGTGGGACTCGCCACTGCTTTCTTCAACAGGCAAGTTGTGCTTAGTGCATGTTGAGTATTTTTAATGTGCATTAACTGTCACGTGGAAATGTTCAGCATATAATAATAATAAAGGGGACCTTCTAGATAATCGTGCATCGTAAACCTGCAGCATTTAGTGATGCACGTTCCTTTACACAACTGACATCTACTGTTTATTTCCCTTCTCTTATTCCCTTATTAATTAAAATGCACTTATCAGTGATCAGCAGCTACATACAACACATACAAAGTGCATTATATATATATATGACAAAATCAAACCACAAATATTTGGTATTTCTGCTTGAAAAATTGTTTATTTACTTTCTATTGATGGTTTAATTTGTTGAAGGGCATATCTGTGTCTTACATTAATACATCCTCCTCCTCCTCCTCCTCCTCTTCCTCTTCTTCTTCCTCCTCCATCATGCAGACACTGGTTCTTTCAGGATGTGGAGGTGCTCCGGGCTCAGGAGCGAGAACGCAACGAAGCCAAGAGGATGGAGGTCTTGGAGAGGAGGATGAGGCAGATAGACGAGGTGGCCAAGAGGAAGAGCGCTGCACTACACAACTCTTCAGACTCTCCGGATGTGGACACGACAAAATAAATAACTCCCTGCACACAACCTGAAGACGTCTGTACTGGATTCAGACGTCTGTACTGGAGACTGTCGTCAAGCAAGAAGTTTGTGTTTCGATAAAAGAAGCATCAGTGGATGAATGTTGGATAACTCGCACACATGAACAATAAATGTAATCTTGTATTTTTTGTCTGTTTTGAGACATAAATAATGATTAAATGACCAACTTGCTCAAATCAGCTCTTTTTCTTGTACTTACATTGTAGCCCACCAGGGGGCAATGTTGATCACTTAATTATAAAGTGCCATTTAAAAGGTGTTTTTGCTCCTTAACTATAAATAAATCATGCTTTAATTTAAATTTTCTTTTTCTGACCATTTCAAAACACACATTGTAGAGTTATAGATCGTCACAGTTTTTTTTTTCCTTCCTGTTGGTATCTACTCATTTGTATTGGGATTATAATTCAAATATCAGACTCTTAGTTGCAGCTCTGAATGAGAATGAACCTCCGCTGCACGAACAGAATGAAAACAAATACAAAAAAAATAACAGTTTGGAGTTTTAATCACACGTTTTTATTAAAACATGCCAATAAAAGAAATCTGAAATAAATTGAACCCACAAAATATAACAAAAACAGGCAATATTGCACAAAAAAAGTGAGTTCACTTGTGTGAAAAGTGTCGTGTAATAAATCAAAAGCTTTTCAAATAAAGATAAATCACTTTTGACGACAGAAGACAAGAACGCTGGTCTGAACTCGCCCACAGCACCACGCAGCAGCTCGTCTATCCATAACGATCAATATGACCAATATACTGTACACGTCGTGTCACGCAGCTCAGAGGACGTCTGACTCCTGAACACACAAAGACTCCTCGTCCCTTCTTTTGAAAAGACAGCTCTGAAAACAAATGCAGTAAAAACCAGAGGCTCGCGAGAGAAAACAGGGAAAAGCCCCCGAAAAAACACCGGAAGATGTCGTTTAAAACATTTAAACCTCTGAGGCTCACACGTCGGACATTTTGAAAAACATCCATGATCGATGGGGAGCCATGTGCACACGTGCAAACACATTACACTGGTTATTTCCCCACACGTATGACGTGAGAGCAGTTAACTGCGGCCTTAACTTAAGTTATTGCTCGTTAAAGTAGTGGAAACAATAAAAAACACATTTTAATTGCATAATATTTCTCTTTTTTTTATGATATGGTGCACACATTTCAGGAATCAGGGTGAGCTCCCGGAGGAATCTTTAAATATGTCTTTGTGTAGAAGCCGGTGAGCAAACAGCAGGAACAGCAACAGTGAGATATACAGACATGGACCCTTCATTACAGAACCACAGCACACGGATCAGGTTTTACAGTATCTGTGTCGGGTTCCACGTCACACGGCGAGCGGCACCAAGCCGCCGGAGGCCGCAGGCGGCGCGGTGATGGCCGTCAGCCCGTTCACGGCCCGGCTGCAATAAAGAAACACAGTTATACGTTAAAACTGGAGATCCTCAGAATAAAAAATGAAAAACGCATCGCAACCACAGGATGGGTTGAAGGTCAAAGCTTCTCGTTATGAAGCAGCAACGACGAAACGAGCCGAAAAGTACGGAAGCCCCTTTCTGCCAGGGAAAAGTTAAGAGTGACAAAAATAAATAAATATACTCATCGGGAATTCATTTTCACACAAAAAAATCCCCAAAAGGTTTTACGCTCCTATTTCTGAGGAACTAAAGAGTTTCAGTTGGAACATAAACTTTAATTACAGATCATGTTCAGCTGGGTTAACAATGTTCATTTGAATATAAATATTATTTCTTTTATAATTATAAAGTCAGCCGACCTTCACTCTTCTATTTAATGACTAAAAACGTGAAAAACAGAATTAAATAGAATGGGTTCCCTATTATTTCTATTATGTTTTTTCCTGGCAGAACTGGACTCCCATAATAAAGGACAGAGATTGGAAATAAAAGAAGAAAAAAAAAAGAGCTAAAATTGTCAAATAAACTCCTCCTCCTCCTCCTCTTCATCCTCCTCCTCCTCCTCTCATAGAGCACGGTGCGGCTGCTCGACAGACAACAAAGTTTGTGGCTATTGAACCTGAAATTGAACCTGAAAGCAGAAAGTGGGAAGGAAGCCGCAGAGTTAAAAGGCCGACTGGTTAAACTGGTTTTCCTCCGCGAGCAGCCGTCCCACTATGACCAGCAGCTCTTTGTTTCCTTCTAAATTTAGGGACGGAATAGTTTGAACACTTTCCCACGGCCGTGTCAACACGACACACGACATAAAAAAAAGAGTCCTTAAATATGTGTTGAATGAATGAATGTGTAAACAATCTGCTCATCACACTCTGTTCCCGTGACATCATCCTCTGCCGCAGTAAGAGGTGCCTCAAGGTGAACGTAACAAGCGCCCCCCCTCTGGAACCAGCAGGACGATGACCTCGTTGAGTCAGGAGCAACACTGGAGCCGAGTGAGCGAACACCAGGACATTTAGAGGAGGACAGCTGATATTCTGTGTCTTTCTTCCTCTGAGCCGTGAACACAGACACACTGTACTTTATTCTGACTCCATCCCATAATAGTCCCCAACAAAAAGCGTTATTTCTTCCTGAAAACAGCTGTTGAACGACAGCCCCACTACAGGAAGCTACGCGGCTTCACTTGCGTATCTCATCTGTTTGGATTCCATGTTCTGTGCGGACATTCCTGGTCCCCAGAGGATGAACCCTACGGCTTTTATAGACTTTGATGATTCCTGCATCGCCGTTCCTCGAGCTCAACCAGCAGGTTTTCACTTCAATAAAATATCTCAATATCTACCTGATGCATATTCATGGTCCCCAGCTCAGCTGCGACCACGACTGGAGACTTGAAACGAAACTATTTATTTGTATTTTTAAACGATTTGTATTTTCAGTGGGAACCAACGAGAAAAGGGCAGTGAAGTCAGAAAGTATTGAGAGACACTGACGCACTGGTTTGGGTCTTTTTTAATGGGATTTGTGTCGCCTTCTGTGAGTAAAGTTGTGTATATGGAATATGAATGTTTCCACCAAAACGAGTCCCACCAGTCGGGAAGAGAGAGTTAAATTCCACCACCAGCACAGTTAGTGGGCCGGACGCCATCTACCCCACAGCCACGGGTATTTCTACGAGCTCCGAATGGGAAGAGAGGCTGTTAGCAGCAGCATGAATGCATGAATGCATGAATGCATGAATGCATGAAGGCGCCCAGACCCACTCGGGTAACATGAGGAGGGACGATTACCCAGAATCAATGCAGGGAACGTGACCGCCTCCGTCCTGCTGGGAGGAAATGCACACTGGTCTCAGATCCTCCTCCAGCCTTCAGACTCACAACCTTTTAAGCGTTAAGCCCTCACTTCTGACTGGCAGGTGCAACACTCACGCTTTGTCGTAGTAGGACGCGTAGGTCGTGTTTGCGTTGAGCGCGTTGCCGTTGTCGAGGCCGAACGCCTTCCTGGCTTTCTGGTCCTTGGCGTAGTTCCTGCAGGCGGCGAGCTTCGACTCCAGAGCCTTGTTGGAGGTGAAGGAATAGAAGATCACATAAAAGATGAAGGCTGTAGAGGAGGAGAGAGGGAAAGGCCGGGAAGCAGGGAAACAGGAAGTGACTCACCCCGACTTTCCGGAGCAAATCGCTGACGATGTTGAGCGCCGAGATTCTGGCGGAAGGAGTCAGCGGAGAGTTGCTGCCGAAACCGTTTGACAGACCTGAGCAAGGAAAAGATATTTGATTAAAATGTACATTTTATTCTCTCGTTAATTCTCCCTGCAAAGAAACAAGCAGGAGTTTACTTCGACAGTCGGCAGATTAAATGGTGGAAAGTAAATACAACAAAAGAAAATAAGATGAATCTCTAAGAGAAGCAGATCTTTGCAGCAGATCTTTCTGCAGATAAACAGACACTGAATTATGAGAACAATGTTCAAAAACTTATATTTTCAGACAATAAATCATTTAATTCTCACATACAGAATATGTCGGACGTTTCTAATTATAGTGCGGAGCCATTTTTATAAAGGAGTTTCAATTGTTACTTTGTACCCAATAGTCAAAATAAGAAATAACTAGTTTAAAAGAGGAATAAATATGCATTCATCCAAGATTAGGGTGTGGCATATTAAATATATATTTTTAAATCAATTCCAGACATTCCAGAAATAATTGGGGGGGTTTTGGGCTTCTTGGGGAACAAGCAGAAAAATATTGTTGACATATTATCTATAATCTATAACACGGATTGTGTTGTTTTATGCTCCAGCCTTCCAACAGTCACTTCCTCCTCAGAGCTCCTCGTTTCCTCACGAGACAAAATAAAAGGAAAAGCCCTCTCGGCTGCAGCTACCTGTCGGGTTGGCGAAGGCGTTGTCCAGACTTTGGCTCAGCGGCGTCGCCGGCAGCGAGAGAGACGGCTGCACCGCCGTGTCCATCTTCTCGTTCTCTGTGGGCGAACCGGGAGCCGACATCCTCGGCACGTCCGTCTGCCGCTCTCGCACGGCCAGCTCCTGCCGCAAGTCTGCAATAAATAAAATACATGAAATACATTTTTAAATACATTTTTACATTTTTTTTAATGTTATAATTTTTTTTAAATGTTATAATTTTTTTTAATGTTTAAAGACATTTTTTAATACATTTTTTAATACAATTTTTAAATGTTATACATTTAATAAATGAATGTTATAAATAAAATAAATGTTTAAATACATTTTTAAATATATTTATTAAATGTTATAAATAAAATAAATGTTTAAATACATTTTTAATATATTTTTTTATATTTTTTTTAAATGTTATACATTTTATAAATGTTATAAATAAAATAAATGTTTAAATACATTTTTAATACATTTTTAAATACATTTTTTAAATGTTATACATTTAATAAATAAAATAAATGTTATAAATAAAATAAATGTCTAAATACATGTTTTAATACATGTTTTAATACATTTTTAAATACATTTTTTATATATAAATAAAATAAAATAAATAAAATAAATAAAATAAATAAAATAAATAAAATAAATAAAATAAATAAAATAAATAAAATAAATAAATTAAATTAAATAAAACATTTGATAAATAGATTTAATTCATGTGTTGTAGCTCTTCTCAGAGATCATCTGAGGGCACAAAACAAAAGGAACTCCTGCTCGTCTGTGGGGGAACGCTGCAGCGGCTGCACGCTAATGAGCTGCACGAGTGATTGACAGCGTGGCTCATTAGTACAAATCTAATCAATAATCACCTCTGGCTTCGTCCTTTAGTCTTTGCACAGACTCCAGAAGCGTCTCCTTCTCGTCCAGCTCGCTCTCCAGGAAGGCGTTCCTCTCGATCGCCTGGTTCAGACGCTGCTCGAAGGTCTCCAGAGACACGATGGTCGCTCTGAGAGAGAGATTTATTTCATTGATTAGATATCCTCTGAGTGGGGTCTCTATTTATTACTGATTATTCAAGTACGAATAAGGGATCAATATCTGCAGCATTGATTTTAATCCAATCCGAGGGAAGATATCAATTGAATTTGACCCATTTTCTAATCACAAATGAAAACAGGCATCACAAAGGAGCCGATTGGTCTGTACTGCATTTTCCTTAATGTTATGCCTTATCTAAATAAAGATTTATTTAATTTTATTATGAGCGTTTACATCGCAGACATAACTTCTTGTCTTGTTGTTCTTAATTGTGGTTTATCCGTCGCTTTTGTTTCCATTAATGTTTGTAGTAGTCGTCTGTGTGTGTTTTTTAAATCTTATAATGTGTTTTATCCCTTAAAAGCCTAACCAGGGATATACACATTGCATTGGTTGTATGTTATGTTATATACATGTAACAAAACCTGTCTGAATAAGTGAATAAAACAAACAAAAATTAATAAATATAGATTTTTCTGTCCTGAACTATCATTATAAAGAAAGAAATCCTTATTTAGCGACACATAAAAGAAACGTCAACCTGTTAATGGAGAAAAATAAATAAATATGTTTTGGTATTTTATTTTGGCGAGCCAGCCAGACCTCTTGGCTCTCTCCAGGTCGTCGTTGGACTGCTCCAGCTCTCTGACGTATTTGTGGAGCTGCTCTCTGATGCCGCGCGTTTGCCCGAGGTCGTCCTCCAGCATGGAGATCTGCTTGTAGCTCTGAGCGTACTGATGCTCCACCCTCTCCTGAGGAAGAGGAGGAGGAGGAGGAGGAAGAGAGACGTTATTGATCACGTGTGTTTAATCTAGGACATGTCAGGACACGATTCAACACACCACCTTCATGTTATCATCTATTTTTCATCGCTCCCCTCCGTTGGAAGTGTGACCTAAATATCCAGCAGTGAGACGATCAGCTCGATCAACACCGGCGGCCTCGTTTGACCTACATCTGTGTTTCCTCTTTATCTCTTTTATCTCTTCTATCTCTTTTACATCTGTGTTACCTCTTTACCTCTTTATCTCTTCTATCTCTTTATCTGAGTTACCTCTTTATCTCTTCTATCTCTTTTACATCTGAGTTACCTCTGTATCTCTTTTGCATCTGTGTTTCCTCTTTATCTCTTTTATCTCTTCTATCTCTTTACATCTGTGTTTCCTCTTTATCTCTTTTATCTCTTCTATCTCTTTACATCTGTGTTACCTCTTTATCTCTTCTATCTCTTTATCTGAGTTACCTCTTTATCTCTTCTATCTCTTTTACATCTGTGTTACCTCTTCATCTCTTTTATCTCTTCTATCTCTTTTGCATCTGTGTTACCTCTTTACCTCTTTATCTCTTCTATCTCTTTATCTGAGTTACCTCTTTATCTCTTCTATCTCTTTTACATCTGAGTTACCTCTTTATCTCTTTTATCTCTTCTATCTCTTTAACATCTGAGTTACCTCTTTATCTCTTTTACATCTGTGTTACATCTTTATGTCTTTTATCTCTTCTATCTCTTTTACATCTGAGTTACCTCTTTATCTCTTTTATCTCTTCTATCTCTTTTACATCTGAGTTACCTCTTTATCTCTTTTATCTCTTCTATCTCTTTTACATCTGTGTTTCCTCTTTATCTCTTTTATCTCTTCTATCTCTTTTACATCTGTGTTTCCTCTTTTATCTCTTTTACATATGAGTTTCCTCTTTATCTCTTTTATCTCTTCTATCTCTTTTACATCTGTGTTTCCTCTTCATCTCTTTTATCTCTTTTACATCTGTGTTTCCTCTTTTTCTCTTTTATTTCTTCTATCTCTTTACATCTGTGTTTCCTCTTTATCTCTTTTATCTCTTCTATCTCTTTATCTGAGTTACCTCTGTATCTCTTCTATCTCTTTTACATCTGAGTTACCACCTCTTTATCTCTTTTATCTCTTCTATCTCTTTTACATCTGTGTTTCCTCTTTATCTCTTTTATCTCTTCTATCTCTTTTACATCTGTGTTTCCTCTTTTATCTCTTTTACATATGAGTTTCCTCTTTATCTCTTTTATCTCTTCTATCTCTTTTACATCTGTGTTTCCTCTTTTATCTCTTTTACATCTGAGTTTCCTCTTTATCTCTTTTACATCTGTGTTTCCTCTTTATCTCTTTTATCTCTTCTATCTCTTTACATCTGTGTTTCCTCTTTATCTCTTTTATCTCTTCTATCTCTTTATCTGAGTTACCTCTTTATCTCTTCTATCTCTTTTACATCTGTGTTACCTCTTTATCTCTTTTATCTCTTCTATCTCTTTTACATCTGTGTTTCCTCTTTTATCTCTTTTACATCTGAGTTTCCTCTTTATCTCTTTTACATCTGTGTTTCCTCTTTATCTCTTTTATCTCTTCTATCTCTTTACATCTGTGTTTCCTCTTTATCTCTTTTATCTCTTCTATCTCTTTACATCTGTGTTTCCTCTTTATCTCTTTTATCTCTTCTATCTCTTTATCTGAGTTACCTCTTTATCTCTTTTATCTCTTTTACATCTGTGTTTCCTCTTTTATCTCTTTTACATCTGAGTTACCTCTTTATCTCTTTTATCTCTTCTATCTTTTACATCTGTGTTACCTCTTTATCTCTTTTATCTCTTTTACATCTGAGTTACCTCTTTATCTCTTTTATCTCTTCTATCTCTTTTACATCTGTGTTTCCTCTTTTGTCTCTTTTACATCTGAGTTACCTCTTTATCTCTTCTATCTCTTTTACATCTGTGTTTCCTCTTTATCTCTTTTATCTCTTCTATCTCTTTTACATCTGAGTTACCTCTTTATCTCTTTTATATATTCTATCTCTTTTACATCTGAGTTACCTCTTTACCTCTTTATCTCTTCTATCTCTTTTACATCTGTGTTTCCTCTTTTATCTCTTTTACATCTGAGTTACCTCTTTATCTCTTTTATCTCTTCTATCTCTTTACATCTGTGTTTCCTCTTTATCTCTTTTATCTCTTCTATCTCTTTTACATCTGTGTTACCGCCCGACTTGACTGCAGCCGCAGTCCTCTTTTACCTATTTATCCCTTTTATCTCTTTTACCTCTTTACCTCTTTACCTCTTTTACCTCTTTACCTCTTTTATCTCTTTATCTCTTTATCTCTTTTACCTCTTTTATCTCTTTCATCTCTTATCTCTTTTACGTCTTTTATCTCTTTTTCCTCTTTTACTTCTTTTACCATCGTTTTTAACTTGTTTATCTCTTTTACATCTTTTATCTCTTTTACCTCTTTTACCTCAGAGCCTCCTCCCTTCACACGGTGAAATATTTAATATTTGCGATATACTTTAATGTGATGTGATGTTCGTACGGTGACCTTGAGGAGAAAAACACAAAACATCTAAACTCAGAAACATTCAAAACATTATTTCTCCAGTTTTCTGAGAAGTTTTTTTCTTATTTGTTGTTTTATTTTGTGAAATGTAATAAAAACTACCACAACATTTTGTGCTCATAAGCTTCTTGGAAATAAATCATTCAGCATGAAAAATAAGACTAATTGGTCGATTAAGATCCACAACGACGGATTAGTCGACTAATCGTCTTTCCAGAAATATCTTTTCAGAAATAGTTTTCTCAAAAATGTAGCATTTTCTTATTTGTTGATTTATTTTGTGAAATTTATCAGCGATGCGTTGTTTGTGAGATGTTGTCGTCGTCGTTGTTGTTTTTCCTGTAATGTTGTCGCGTTACGATTTGCACCTCAAGGCCACCGTAGGATTTGCTCTTTTTTAACCGTCTCCAATAAAGAGCTGCAGGGAAGACGTGTTTCTGCAGCCAGCCACGAAGTTACCGTCTCACCGGGTTTATCCCTGAAGATGTGTTGTTTGTTGAAGACTAACATCAGCGGGGGAAACACAAAACTGAATGTTGCATCATGAAAACACTCAAAAACACAAGTCGGCAAAAGAGCCACTATTGTGTTTTCTCCCTCCTGATGCGTGGAACCTAAAAGTCCGACTCATTCTATGAGCCTCTCAGTAATTATGGAGCGAGAATAAGACGGAGAGACACCCGATGCATTATGGGTGATGTCACACGGATCTGCTCAGGACGGTGAAACTAGAGAAGAGTCACGTCAGCAGCGTCCTGAGGAGAGATTTACATTTAGAATGCAGTCGCATTCACGGAGGAGAACTTATCAGCCGATATTTTTGTTATGCGGCTCTGATCTCAATATTCCTGTGACCTCTGACCTCTTGCGTAACCAGAGAGGCAAAGCTGCAAAATAAATAAAAAGTTCTGCGTCCAGCGGAGCAGCAGCTGTTTCCTTCACGTCTTCTCCCAAGAGGCTGCACTCAAGGACCAGAAACAGCATTAAATATTAATTTCAAGGGTAAATATGGAGACACGCTGCACTGGCTCAGAGCCGACAGCAACGGGAGGTTTTTTATTGTGTTTATTAATATTTATTAATCATCTGATGAAGCATTAAGTGCTCTGTTAATACTGAGATCAGAGGTTTCTGACCTGGAGACGATTATTTATGTACTAGTGATTATTTGTATTATTATTTTTGATTACATTATGAAAGGTTTAGTCTATAAAATGTCAACAAATTGTGATTAAACTGACATTCTCTCTCATAATAGCAGATAAATAAGAAATAAGAAACAATGACGAGCTTTACTGTAGTTTTTACAGCAATGTCTTCATCACTACGGCGCCAGAGGTCAACCTGAGGCGTTAGAGGTCACGGTCAAGGTCACGGTACCTTCAGCGTCTCCACCTCGTTCCTGAGCCGGCCGTTCTCCGACTGCAGGTCCTTCATGCGATGCTCCGCCTGGCTCAGCTGCGCCTCCAGCTCGGCCTCCAGCTCCCTGCTGCCCTCCTGGAACTCCAGCAGCTCCTCGCGGGCCTCCTGGCAGCTGAAGGGCAGACAGAGGAGGAGGAGGAGGAAGAGGAGGAAGAGGAGGAGGAGGTCATTAGCGGCAAGTGGCTGCATTCGGTGGCTACGATGAGGATCTTTAAGAAGAACTCTATAGAACCAGACCATCTTCTCTCTGGTGGTCTGGTTACTGATGGAGGTCTATAGAGGATCAGGACTACACTGAGGTCTATAGAGGACCATGACTATAGAGGTCTATAGAGGATCAGGACTACACTGAGGTCTATAGAGGACCAGGACTACACTGAGGTCTATAGAGGACCAGGACTACACTGAGGTCTATAGAGGACCAGGACTACACTGAGGTCTATAGAGGACCAGGACTAGACTGAGGTCTATAGAGGACCAGGACTACACTGAGGTCTATAGAGGACCAGGACTAGACTGAGGTCTATAGAGGACCAGGACTAGACTGAGGTCTATAGAGGACCAGGACTACACTGAGGTCTATAGAGGATCAGGACTAGACTGAGGTCTATAGAGGACCAGGACTACACTGAGGTCTATAGAGGACCAGGACTAGACTGAGGTCTATAGAGGACCAGGACTACACTGAGGTCTATAGAGGATCAGGACTAGACTGAGGTCTATAGAGGACCAGGACTAGACTGAGGTCTATAGAGGACCAGGACTAGACTGAGGACTATAGAGGACCAGGACTAGACTGAGGTCTATAGAGGACCAGGACTAGACTGAGGTCTATAGAGGACCAGGACTACACTGAGGTCTATAGAGGACCAGGACTAGACTGAGGTCTATAGAGGACCAGGACTACACTGAGGTCTATAGAGGACCAGGACTAGACTGAGGTCTATAGAGGATCAGGACTAGACTGAGGTCTATAGAGGACCAGGACTACACTGAGGTCTATAGAGGACCAGGACTACACTGAGGTCTATAGAGGACCAGGACTACACTGAGGTCTACAGAGGACCAGGACTAGACTGAGACTGGCTCAGAACCCGTTAGAAGTTCCTCACTGTAACTTTAAAGTCTTATCATAGAAGGGAAACACATCGTTAAAGCTGCTGATGAAGATCATTTAATACGATCAAAAGCTACCAACTGGACTTCGAGGAGGTCCAGAATGCACCTGGTCTCAATGAAACCAGACTAATTATAACACCAGCGATGGATCCGGAGAAGAAAACCCTCACACGCTGAGCGTCTCGGTCTCAAACAGGAAGCTCGTCGTCTCCAGACTCTCACGACCGGCCGTCGTTTCCTTTATCGCAGCGAAAATCAAGTGACATGCCGAAAGATGAGATTTCATCTTTGGGGCGCAGCGGCTTTTAAATCGTTAACAAGTTGAGGACAAAAGAGACGCCAGAGTATTTTCTGGTCGACGTGAAACCCGAGCCGGCGCTTTGGGACGTAGAGAGAGAGGAGAGAGGAGAGAGGAGAGAGGAGAGAGGAGAGAGGAGAGAGGAGAGAGGAGAGAGGAGAGGTTCTCCCTGAGGACAAAGACGAGCAGCAGATCAAACATTCCCACGGACACAAAGAGGCTGCTTCATAATCTCAGACGTAGATCCAGTTCCTCTCAAAAAGGTGTGAACTGGTTGAGGTCAGGGACCAGTCAGACCAGTCCAGCACACATCAATGAGTGAAAAGTGCATACATGTATTTTTTTTCTTTGCTGTAACAAATGAGTTGTCGGCTTTGTGTGCAGAAGTGTCGTCGCGTTGATCCCAAACAGGCGCGTCCGCATACCTTTACAGACCAGATCTGAGCCTTTATGACGCCGTGAAGATGTTTGTTTTCCTCGGTAATGAAATCATGCGTCATGCGAGGCGGACACGCAAATATTTTCACTAATCGGGAACTCGAACGCTGCAAAAAACAAATGAGCCTCTATCCAGTAAAAAGATGAAAAATGGAGCTTAAACAATGAAATAAACGTCTTCCTCTTGACGTGAAGAAAGAGGGAAACCAACAATGTGTTTGTTCGTCTCTCAACAGTTGGTTCCTACTGAACATGTTATTCTCCTAAAATGGTCACAAATTTACAGCATAGTTCGTTTTTTTTATGGTTTAGATCAGAGAGTCGTTCACAAAAACATAGAACAACAACGACGACGACTACGTCTACACACCTTCCCTTGTACTTCAGAGAAAGAGCCTTCCAGAAGTCAATTTCCTCGTCTTTTGAGGAGAATTTTGGTGTCATGTCCGTTTCCATGGCAAACAAATCTGCAGAGGACGGAAGAAAGTAAACAAGAGTGGGATCAACGTTATGAGATTACATCTCATTGTAATCAGGGATTCAAACCCCAGCTGGGAATTAATCCACAAAGAACCACATCCTCTTCTTATAGTGGCATTACATCTGAGCCGTCTATGAAGTAAAACCCAGTTATAACAAATGAAACAGATCCCAGAGGTGTTTATACGAGAAGGAGCCCCGACTCAACCGGAGTGAAAACAAGAAGGAAAACACAAATTCAAACACAATTCCTAATAACCATAAATAACTATAACTGGAGCACGGCTTCTCTTACAGTCACTGACTTCGACTGTATGTTGCCCTTAAAAAAAAAATCTCATTCTGTGGTGAATAATTCATTTTTAAATGATATTCAATGAGCAGCCTGGAGGGACCTTTTAAACGTTATTAAAACACAGGCTTTCTTAAATACAATTAAAAACACAATTATATAGTAATAGAGCCATTTAAACTGCATGAGCTTGATGTTGGACTATGACTTTACAAAATGAAATGAATATATTTTATAAATTAATGCGGGGATTGAGTACAGGTGTAAATCAAGGAAGCTGAATTTGTTTCACGATACTCTATTATTTATATTATAACATAATATATTTTAGACATGCAGATATCAGCCTGACTATATTTGGCTTATGAACATTGCAATATGTGTGATGCATTACACCATTATAAACACTATCATATATTTGTGTATGCACCCTGACATCGGCCATAAAACAGGAGCAGAAACCAGATTAGGGCTGACAGCAGCAGTGACGTGCGGCCGAGCTAAGCTGTCAAAACTGGGTGTGCAAACTGTATTTTTATTTTTTGTATCTTTACTGGTTGCCAAACAAAGATCAAATACAATAAATTATAATGCATTTAGTACCTGAACATCGCCCCACACGGTGACGCTTTATCAGTCCATTTGGCCTCGTTGATGTGAGGTGTTGAGGCCGAGCGTCTCCTCCGATGTCTGGTGATCTCTCTCCTCTCAGCGGGCCTTTAAAGGGGAATACACCCTAAATATGAATATTATCCATTCTGATGTGCGGGGCTCAGGTTCATTAAAAGTCTAAAATATTGAGCTGTGATAGTTTGATTTCTAGCTTTGGTGAAAAGAACTAAAAAATGGATAATCCCAGTAAAAAGTTGTTTAATACCGCAGTTAGAATAAACATATTTTAGGGTGGATTTCCACTGTGTTCGCGTGCTCCGTTGCGTTCACGAGCTTCACTGCTGCGCACAAACTGCGCACGACAACACGCAATAACACTGTTGCTGTTAAAACAGCACCATCTGCTGGTCATCGACAGCAACAGCGTTTAGTGTCACGGAATTAATTTTTGTATGAGGTTGGGAAAAACTAAATGTGTATTTCAATAAAGTCTAATATATATATATATATATATATATATATATATATATATATATATTGTCGAGCAGGTAATCTGTATGGACATACACAATCAAAAGGATTAAACTCTCTCTAAAGTCAAAATGATGAGATAAAAAGTAAAATGTATGAAATAATAAAAAAGTTATGAGATAGTACAACATGATGATATTGTAAGCCAAATTTATGAGTGAAAATGATATAGTTGAAATCAATGATTTGATTTCCTAAGAAAAAATAATGAGTTAATAAGTAAGTCAATTGTGGATCAAAATTATAAGATTAAATGAAAAAACATTTGCATATGAAGTACAAATTCTGATATGTAAAATAAATTATATAAATTTTGACTTTTGAATTTTATATATGTGTATATATATATATATATATGAAAACTTATTCATGATTATTAAATAAAAGGCAAAAGTAATTTTCATCTTTAAATTTCTCATAATTTGTATCTACCAGGAGCATTTGTTTTTAGACCTTTGTATTTATTTTATTTTGTACTGGAACTTCCGCTTCCGTGTTGTGACGACGCGTTGCCACGGTAACCCGCAGAGAGCCCTCCTAACGGTCCAGGTTTATTTAGGTTACGTCACCTTTTTATCTTCAGTCATGGCGTCGCAGAGAAGCCGGAGCTTTTCTTTGGTAAACGCGGACTCCAAGGAGGAAGAAGAGACCCGGTTTGACGGGAACATGAGAGAGGTTCGTGCTTTACTTGTGATGACGTAATGCTGACCACGTGACCTTCTTCTTTCACGAGACGTCACGACAGTGTCCCGAAATGCAAAATGTTGCATCCAAATTGGGTCAATATTGCACGAGACAACCACACGGACTAAAGCTGCTATTATTAGAAATAGTTAATTAAATAATTTACTTTGTGAATACATACATTGAATAATAAAGATGTAAGAATAGAAATAATTAATAATACATAATTAATAATTAAAATGTATATATCTATTCCACAAATTACTTCGGCCTACTTTTGTATTCATTTATTTTGTATTTAATCATTTCCCAAATTATTATTTACCATTTATTAGATTAATTTCCTCCTATATATATATATATAAGAAAGAAATTAATATAATAAATGTAAATATAAATTATGTATATATATATATATATATATATATATATATATATATATATATATATATATATATATATATAAATAATATATATATATATATATATATATATATATATATATATATATATATATATAAATATACACATACACATAGTACATATATTAGTGCTTCAATATTATGGTTGTTTTGAAAGCATAAAAGATAGTTTTTTTAAGACACAACAGCGTTTTAAACTCTTATTGACCCCATATTTAAATGAAAGAGAAGGATCACATTTAATTAGTTTTAATAGCAAAATGCCCAATTAGAGTGATAATCACTAAGAAAGTGAACATGTAAGTAATGAGTGTAGAAGATGCTGACATACATCTAAAGCTTAGATCACATTGACATTTAATTTTCCTATTTTTTTTTCAGACTAAACCAAATCAGAAATGTGTAATTTCCCCTGAATCAGTTCTCTTCTCGTGAGAAGGTACGAGCTTTAGACCAAAGTTCTGCGTCCTCCTCCTATCGGCTCCATTACCTGAAACACAACCTGTCCCGGCCTGTGATTGGCTCACGTGTTGCCCGTGAGCAGCAGGCTGTCTCACAGCAGCCGGGGGAACAACAGGTTTCTATATGAGCTCGTCTGAACACGGCTCGCTAGGCTCACTCACTCAGTGACTGGACGTAGAGAAGGAGCGATGGAGGAGACGAGAGCAGAGGACCAGAAAGAGGAGGAAACTGGGACCAGTTTATTTCACCAGCTCACGGCACAGAGGACGCATGTGGAGGAGGAGGCGGTTTGTTTTAAATGACAGATCATCCTCGTAGCAGATCAGTTTCACTATTGAATTCTAAGATCTATAAATACAACGTGCAATACGGCAAAGACCTCAATATGTATTGATATGATCCTGCGTTTGTCCATCTTCCTACCTGTATGTGTGATATGTGACAAAGCCTTCTATTGCCCTCTACAGGGCCTTCTATTGCCCTCTACAGGGCCTTCTATTGCCCTCTACAGGCCCTTCTATTGCCCTCTACAGGGCCTTCTATTGCCCTCTACAGGCCCTTCTATTGCCCTCTACAGGGCCTTCTATTGCCCTCTACAGGCCCTTCTATTGCCCTCTACATGATCTTCTATTGCCCTCTACAGGGCCTTCTATTGCCCTCTACAGGGCCTTCTATTGCCCTCTACAGGCCCTTCTATTGCCCTCTACAGGGCCTTATATTGCCCTCTACAGGGCCTTCTATTGCCCTCTACAGGCCCTTCTATTGCCCTCTACATGATCTTCTATTGCCCTCTACAGGCCCTTCTATTGCCCTCTACATGATCTTCTATTGCCCTCTACAGGGCCTTCTATTGCCCTCTACAGGGCCTTCTATTGCCCTCTACAGGCCCTTCTATTGCCCTCTACAGGGCCTTATATTGCCCTCTACAGGGCCTTCTATTGCCCTCTACAGGCCCTTCTATTGCCCTCTACATGATCTTCTATTGCCCTCTACAGGCCCTTCTATTGCCCTCTACATGATCTTCTATTGCCCTCTACAGGGCCTTCTATTGCCCTCTACAGGCCCTTCTGTTGCCCTCTACATGATCTTCTGTTGCCCTCTACAGGCCCTTCTATTGCTCTCTACAGGCCCTTCTATTGCTCTCTACAGGGCCTTCTATTGCCCTCTACATGATCTTCTATTGCCCTCTACAGGCCCTTCTATTGCCCTCTACATGATCTTATATTGCCCTCTACAGGCCCTTCTATTGCCCCTCTACAGGCCCTTCTGTTGCCCTCTCCAGGCCCTTCTGTTGCCCCTCACACGCCTCCCTCTCCCCCCCTCTCGCCCACAGAGGGTCGTGCTCCAGCGGCTGCTCGTGGTCGCCCGGCTGCCCCCGCATCTCGCTGACAGGACAGAACCGGGAGGTCAGTGAGCAATTTACCTTCCAGCCTGAGAGCGGGGCAGCGCTTCCCCCTTCTGACTCGAATCAATGAACCAATCACCATTATGCCAGTTTAATCCATTTGTCCTCCAGGGGAAGTGAAGGGTGATGGTAATTGATGTTATAAATGTATAGATCTGCACTATTTGGCAACAATCCGGTAGAATATGCAGAGAAGCATCCATTCTCCAACGCTTAAAAACACAAGAAGGACTGCAGTTGTCTTGTTTCTCTTGTTTAAGTCTTTTTTTAAATAGTTTTCACACCTCTCTGTGTCAATGGGTCTGCTGGAATTCCTCGTAAGAGCTTTTTGTGCTCGTTGCTGAATTCTTCGGCCCAAAAAGCCCACAATAAATGTTTTTAATCTCAGTTTCTCGGCTTCCACACAGCTCATTACGAAAAACTCCACTTCCAGCTCAGCAAACAGAACATACTGGACCCCATGACGGGCCTGCTGCTCACGTATCCGTCCTGTCTGCTGCTCGTCGTCGAGGTAAGTGTGTGACCGTTGATGAAGATGAAGATGAGACAATGAAGATGAGACTGAAGGTTTTCTGCTCTTCCAGTCGTCGAGGGACGTCCTGGTTTCTGTTCTGAAAGACATGCAGCAGCAGCCAGACGGGTAACGATGCTCAACAGCTATCCGTCAACTATCGGTCATGAGGTCGCTGTAGAAGAGAGACACGTCTAGTACACATCCCTGACATCCGGCCTTATTGTTCTAAACCGCTTATGAACCCATACCTCTCCTCATCAGTGTCTTCATGGAAGCTCCCAAGGTCGTGTTCATGGCGCACGACCCTCAGAGCCGTCTGTTCCCACAGTGGAGCTACAAGGTGAGCGCCGTTACCTTCTGGTGTTTAAAACCACAGTTTCCTTCATCATCTCCGGAACCACATCGTTGTTTAACTTCATTTAAATCGCTACAATACCGCAACCCTTGTGAGAAGAGCCATGTGGTGTACGCAATAATTAAAGTAACCGTTAAGTGTATGTACTTAGGACGGACCGTAAGGTTTCACTGCCCTTTACGAAGTCGGATTTCACTAACAAACTCTACGGGCTTGTGGGAGTCTTAAAAAATATATATATATAATCCTTATAGGCCGCCTATTAGTACCTGAGCTTTCTTTTCTTCCTCCGTATCACGTTTCCTGGTCCCAAAGGCTTCCTGTTCGTCTCACGTTTATAAAACCACGTCATACAGCAAGTGCGGAAGGAGACGCACATTTTAAGTCCCAGCATGCACCATTCAGACCATCTTTTAGCATAAAATACGTATTTTTTCCATTTTTGAACCGAACGACACAGTTTTATGACTAACATTCCTTCGTAACACCCCAAGGCTTTGTTTTGTGTGATTCCTTAGGTCCTAATCTTTCCAAAAAGGTGTGTTATTAGTAGGTGGATGTTGTTAAGGCGCTGAACCATGGAGTTGGAAAAACCCGGGACCGTTCGAGGAGGAATTTTTGGGAAATCTTGCTCATATCATGCTGGATCTTCATAGTTATGATCAAAATATGTTATAAAAGTGATTTCTTTGAAAATATACATTTATTTCACAAATAAATTCGGAAAAAAACGATATAAATTAGGGTTCATACGACTACTTGAACTATATGAACATGGGGGGAAAAAGGCACTGACCCCCATGGGGGTCTACGGTGTTCAAAAGGTTAAAGCTTTCATCAACACGAGTCAAATAAAGCTCGGGGGACAATAAAGCGGTGAAGTAAAGTGTCGCTCCTTCAGAAGCGTTCATCAAGGTTCTCCGTGCATTCATATTCATCTAATTTGAATGAATTATGATCTGCATGCGTGAGCGTTCAGTTTCGATGTCGTTGACTGAAGGTGCTCGATGCGGATCAGCGGGCCGAAGACTACAAAGGCCTCGGGGAGGAGGAGGAGAGCACCGAGAGTCTGGTGTGCGGCGTCCTGTCGGCGCTGCAGACGCTGGGAGAACGCCTCGAAGCCTCCAAGGTGTGTTTTACGTTGATAGACGTACAGCACCAGTTTTATTCTGTTTTTATGAGCACACAATATGTTTGTTTCCCCTCTCTGAGGCTGATCCTGGGTCAGTGCTGGACGAGACTCCGGAGCTGATCGTCTCTCAGACGGTCCTCAACAAGCTTCTGACTCGAGACGAGCTGCAGACGCCACAGCAACACCTGCAGATGTACGACTCGCCGATAAACATCTGCATGAACGCGGGTACGAGGCGTACGGATGTGTTTTCCTGAGATATCCTCAGATTATATCCGTGACTTTGTGATAATCGTGTTAAAAGCTACACACAAAGTCTCAGTCGGCCATGTCGTCCACTCTGATCGCTTCACAGGACGAGTCGTGCGAAGCCGCTGCCTCACGACAGTCTAACGCTGGACGGATCCGAGGTGAGGAACCGGTTATTCTCATCATCTTATTATTAAACCTACACATACTGGTATATATCGGTGACACTTTGAGGGCGACGTTTAGTTCATTCATATCATGGAGTCTATGTTTAAACACCTTGATTCCCATCAGCTCCAGCTGTACTTGTATCAAGTGCTAATTAGCAACTATTAGCATGTTAGCACGTGAAACGTAAACGTGGTAAACATTGATCTGCAGCAGAACATTCAGCATATTTTTGCCTGTCAGGTGCATTTCAGCGCCGTCGCTGTCAGACTCTCGTGAAATTGTGATTTCCTTCGCAGTTTTAAAGTGTTTAAAAAAAGTGTTTTTCCCCTCTGCAGGAAGTGTTCGGCCTCCACTGAAGCACCTCGGATGTGACTGAAGGAGAAATCAACAGTTTTATACCCACATTTAAAAAATACTGTCTCACATTTTCTTCTTTTTGTAGCTTCTTTTCTCATGAGTGAAATAACATTGAACGCCACATTTACAACAAAAAAGCACAGGAAATCCAAAGTAATATAGAAAAAAAACATTTTTAATAGTTTCAACATTCGGATGAGGTTATTTTTATTTCTACTTTACACTGTGTTCCACTTGGTGACCGGGAGCAAGCGTGTCCAAGAAAAAAAAAAGGCATTTCCTCTTCACTCTTTCACGTTTAGAGAGTCCACAGCGTCACGACAAAGAACTTTAAAGTCTCTCATGTGTTCCCTTTTTTATTTTGGCCCCCATTACTTAAAGCAACAAAAGTAAAAAAAAAAAGAAGGATGATTGGATTGCAATGGTTGCATGCACCACAGTGTAATCTACAAACTGTATACGAGTAAAAACAAACCTGTTCAGCATGGTTTCTTCTTTTTTTGTTGTTGCAGTATGACTTCAGTGTAAAGTCACATGATCGTTTCAAGAGATTTTAGTCCTTTAGAGCCGTCTCCGCTCCATCTTGTTGGCTGATTGATCTCCTGACTGCGGCCTCCGCTCGGAGCCAGATGTGCTTTTTCTTATTTGCGATAGATAAAAAGAGTGAAACGTACCGTTTGAATGGAACAGCAGAAAACATGGTGAAAAAAAAAAAATCATGATTGTTTCAAACAAACTGTTGATGGAGAGTCTGACTTTAAAGGTTCGAGGGCAGCACGGAATTATTCTTCTTTTATAAAGGTCGATCTATTCACTTATAAAAAATAAATACAAGCACATTTATATAGGACCAAAGATGAGACATATTTCAGAGGCATGGTTTAAAAAGCATGCTGCTGAGTTTCACACAGGACGACTCAAACGCTCAACCCCCAACCTCCCTCCCCAAAATCGGTCATAACACTTTTATTATCATCAAATACCCCACCACCTTTTTTTTTTATTACTACGCCCACAACACACACAACCGCCTTCATTAGACCTACGAGGTGAACATCTTCTATCACCGATACATTCCACCTATTCGTGTAGAAAAAGAAGAAAAAGAAAGGCCTTCGTATTTCAGTGCTCAAAGGGCATGCTAGCAAAAGCTGTAATACTGGAAACCGTCTCTGCTCGACAGGCGTTTTGTTAATAAAGTTGTATTGGATGAGCATATATACAATCCTCACTCACAAACCCTTTAGTAGAAAAACGAAGAGCAGCACATCGTAACACAGAAATCCAGACAAACGGGACAGGCCATTCACCTTTAGCACAGAAAAAACTATTTTTCTTTTTGTGGCCAGCGTTCAGTTTTTCTTTAAATAGTAAAATAATAAATACCGGACGTCGTGATTTGAAACTCAGCTGGAGGATTTGATTGAATACTTGGTATGGAATCGTAGACTTTTACCAGATTAATAGATTAGATTGATTGAAACTTATAAAAAACTTTTAAAATGTTCATAACTGATTAGGCGTTAATGTATTTTCTATGATGTTTCCTCGGGGCTATCGACCAAACGATTAGAAAGATAATCAGCCGATTAATTGATAATGAAACTAATCGTTAGTTGCAGCCCTACATTTGAGAAAATACTGTGGGGCAAAATAACTCTTTTAACCTCTTAAACCCGGCTGGGTCATGTGACGGATCTTTACAGCTGCAGCTTTTCTTTTTAAATATCAAACAAATTGAAAATGTATAAAATGGGACGATCTTGAATGTTTCCATTAAATGTAACGTAGCATCATGTAGCTGCAGCGATTACTTTTTACATTTTTCGAGCTAAAATGAGGGTTCAAGAGGTCAATTCTGCATCAAGAAGCACGATCAGCTGTTCTTATTTAGAAAATCTACTGCGTTATTTTATGTGAATGTGGAAATATTGTGCTACAACCGGCAACATTATAATGTCATATAATGTTCATCGTCATTTATATTTCTCAGTACAGCATTGTCATATATATATATATATATATATATATATATATATATATATATATATATATATATATATATATATATATATCTCATATTTATTCATTTATATATATATATTTATATATATATACATATATATAAATATAAATAAATATATATATATATATATTTAAATATATATATATTTAAAGAAATATATATATATATTTATATATGTATGTATTTAAATGTCTCCCCTGCCACTATATACAGAATGGTATTTACAACAGTCCTGTGAGTAAAATGGCGCTTTAAAGAAAAGATGTGCAGAGCAGCACAGGGATGTGAAGCGGATGTTCTTTCAGATCCGGACAGGTCTCAACAAAACCCGCCGCAAAGGCAAATTACAAAACTGCTGCTGTCGTATGCAAACCTCGCTGCTCCAGTTTTATTGATTTTTCCTCTTAAAAAAGAGGTTTCGATGCGACAGCAGGGAGCTTCTGGTCCCGCGTTTGAAAGTTTTTTTTTGTGTTTTTTTTCTTTTCATCCTCAGATGAGATTCACAATCGCAACTCTTCAGACCTAGTAAAAAGTATTCAGAAATATATCTGTATAAATACTCTCATCAAAATAAACACATATACACATATCTTTGCACTTGCCTCTGGTTCACTTATATAGACTAAAAATATCAGCATCGTCAGACAGGGTTCCTATGAACAGAGAGAAAAGCGTGCTGGTTTTGCCACCGAGGCTTTTCTTTTGGGTCAAACATAGCACCTTTTCTTTCTGCGAGCGTGACTGTTTCTGTTCTTTGTTATGATATGATGGGATGTTATTATACCTCAGGGCAGGACGACTTAGTGAGGATGGTTCTCCAGAGGTTGGTAACAGAACGTCACGTACGAAGCCTGAAGTGTGCCAACGGAGTCCAGTGTCACCGGTTTAACGGTAATAAATCAATACAGTGTTTAGTTAAATGTTTTGGTTCCTCTCGTGTTACTGAGACACAGTTAGAGACGAGCTGCTGAACTTTGTGGAGAATTTAGCAGCTCAAGAGACAGATATTCCTCTCAGGAGGTGATGGAGACCAAAAACAGAGCCAAAAAGAGAGAGATTACTGGATTTATCATGTGAATAATTCAGCTACCAAGTAATCAACTTTAAAAGTTTTTTTTAGTTTGTTTCACTTGCTCCCATCTGTTGAATTCATTAACCAATTAAAAAGACATTTAAATACAAATATTTCTAAAAATGAACATTTGTTTCTTGCCTAAACATTTGAAATTTCCTTTTTGGATTACTTAAGGACGCCCATCTGTCACCATCTGTCAATCACAGAGGCCACGCCCTCAATTATGTCCAACCTTCAGCCTTAATATAATTAAAACAGGGGAATTATATACAAATTCATCCCCCGTACAGTTGTCATGAAAGGAGAAATTAGCTTTAGAGATCAAAACAGATTTTTTGTACGAGGATGTAAACATATTTCTGCTGTAAAGTTGGTCATTTTAAAATGGAGGTCTATGGGGATCATCTCGCCGTTAGAGCCTCAAGTGGCCAATTGAGGAACTGCAGTCTGTGTCACTTCTTTGGCTGCATTTCTCCGCACCGGCGGTTGCCAGTTTGGTTAAAATGGGTATTTGTTGTATTTGCGCGACTGTGAACATAACACAACCGATGCAAAATTGCATCTTGATGACTATTACCCGCTGATCCACAGTTAGTGGCAGTCATCTTTTGTTTTGTTTGGCGAGAAACACTGAAGGTAAACACAACTTGTGTTCATTTACAAGAAAACTCCACAGGGAACCTTTAATCAAAGTTAGCTCTGATTGGCTAAACTCTAGCCAGTACGCAACAAGCTGGACAACCAATAATATTTATTAATTTGAGCGAATGTTGTGTGGCACACTCCAGGCTTCACCGTCGTCTCTGTGGATTCAGCTCCACTTCTTCAAACTGAAATTACTCGATAAGGAAAAAAGAAAAATCCCACGCGGCGTGTTGTCACATGGAGGTTTTCATTTTTCCTTTCGCATTCTCAAAAGCCATCCCAACCCTTTCATTTTGTACCTATATATATATATATATATATATATATATATATATATATATATATATATATATATATATATATATATATATATATATATTATATTTTTATTAGCTCCCTGACAGCATCTACTGTATTCTATCTGGAGGAAATGGTGTCTCCCGTAGATACAAAATACGATCTGATTTATCATGTTAAATGTGTCATATATTCTGAAAATGTACAATATAAACAATAAATATTCAGTGATTTTTTTTATCCTGATTGATGTAAATACAGAGAAAAAGTGTGATTGGGCGTTCAACCTGGTAGTTATTCTCCTACATCTCTAAAACATGCATTCCTGTTTTACGACAACCAACAGTGCAACATCATATAGTACGATTACCAAACACACACACACACACTTTCCAAAACGACGTACTGGCACACTCACAGTGGGACGGGAACTTCAGGGGGTTGTTGCCACCATTTCAAACTGACACCCCTGAGGAACGTCGGATGGGAGACAAACAGAATGTTGGCAGGACGGATGTTCGGTGTGTCGTTCTTCCTTCTGAAGAATTCACTCGTGAGAAGCAGCAAAGAGCCCTCGATCCTCCCAGCAGCCCGTTTCCAGTCTCGTGTGTGAAGTTAAAGGCAATATTGCAAGTGAGTCAAATAAGGCAAAAAAGAAAAGAAACATTACATTTAAATTAAATAAAAAAACAGCATAAAATGTCAAATTAAGTGTCTGAGCTCCCTCGTGTGATTTCTTTTAGGTGCGTATTTTTTTGTTGTCTTAAAGTTTTTACAAGTTGGCCCCTCTGGATCGAGTACAGGTTGAAGTAATCCAGCTGGAGAGGTGAAAGGTCAATGAATGAGTGACTGGTGGTCTCAGTGGCGTCATAGCACTGTGCTCTCGGACTCTTCCTCCGGCTCCGCTCTGCTGTCGGTGGATCCAAACAGTGCCAACGAGTTCCTGAAGGTGGAGATGTGGGGGAAGTCAAAAATACCGTCCAGGTCCAGGTTGATGATGGGGATGTCCAAGTTGCAGAGAGAATCTGACAAGAAACACATAACAGGGATGAGTGGAATTATAAAAACACTGTTGATTTGGGTAAAAAGAGAAAGAAAAGGGAAACAGATGATTCCAGATGTGGTTTCATCGATGCTGGATGATGTTACACACAGCGGGCGGGTCATCGTAAGCTCAAACCATCAGGAGTAAATACGATAAAATAGGAGTGCACGATATACAAAAATGTGGATATCGTGCACCCTTTTGCTTTCATGTGACTCATAGGTGATCAATGACTACCGTAAAAGCCGGGTTACAAGCCGCTACTACCTCCGGTGGGTCTCCCCACTGCTGCTGCTAGCTAGCGCTGCTGCTAGCTCCCCGCTGCTGCTGCTAGCTCCCCACTGCTGCTGCTAGCTCCCCGCTGCTGCTGCTAGCCAGCCCTGCTGCTGCTAGCTCCCTGCTGCTGCTGCTAGCTCCCCACAGCTGCTGCTAGCCAGCCCTGCTGCTGCTAGCTCCCTGCTGCTGCTGCTAGCTCCCCACAGCTGCTGCTAGCTAGCGCTGCTGCTAGCTAGTGCTGCTGCTAGCTAGCGCTGCTGCTGCTACTGCCTGTGTCGGGCGTCGAGCGGGGCTGGTCCCTCTACCTTCGGTGGTTGTCAGGGAACTAGCGAGAGCTAGCGGAAGTTAGCGGGGAACTAGCAGCAGCGCTAGTTGGCTACAGCGGGGGAACTAGCAGGGACACCCACCGAAGGTAGTAGCGGCTTGTAACCCGACTTTAACGGTAATCAAAACCACGATCAATGTAGTTAGTTATACTCACGTATGAACTAATATATTGAACTCAGTTAAATTCAAAATTTTACAGGTTTTTGTGCGATGACTTCCGCGGTGTAACACGTGTGATGAACAACAGGAAGTGTGCTGACTGAGGAGCAGCGGTGGGCACAACACTGTGGAGTACGGGGAGTGGGTATGGGGTGAGACGGGAGAGGGGCAGTGACTGTCAAAAGCCAGCTGGAGCAGGGCATTATGGGTAGGAATCCTAAGGGCAGAGGAGGTTGGAGGTTGGAGGTTGGAGGTTGGAGGCCCCGGCCTGTTTAGCCCACGTAAGCCATGCATCGCGTCAGTCTCGGCCGCCATGCAAAGGCCGACCAAACGGGTTCAAGCCGGACTGAAAACAGCCGCTGTATGTCGGTGGATACGTAATGAGGAGAAGTTAAATGTGTCTGGAGGGGTCTGCGGGGCGGGGAGGCTCGAGCACAGGAAGTCCTGCTTACCCCAAAAGTCCCTCTCACACACAGAATCACACTGAACGAGAGGCTCATACCGCTGCAAGTGAGACAATAAGAGTCGACAAGAGGAGAATTAGACGGAAACACACCGAGAACGCTGAGGGAAATAAATAAAATAAATAAGAGCATCAAGTCCAGACATAGACAACATCAAAAATAATCAGGTTTTAGTGCAGATATATATATATAAATATAAATAAATGATATTTAAGTTTAATTTAATTTCCTAAATAATACTCTCTGCGCTGTACATATCTTTCATCCCAGATATTTTCATTTTTATTTTTGTATATATATATATATATATATCTCATCCCTGTTGTTGTTTTTAGTTTTAGTTTTTATCAAATCTATCAAATAATATGAATGTATTTGTTCCAAAAAGTTACTGTTATTATCTTGTTATAGCTGGTTGACTGGTTGCACTGAAAAATACAATGTTATTCTTAAATTAATTAACGTATTGAGATAAAACGCAAACTACTCTATGTGTAAATTTAATAAACTAAAAGTGCATGAGTGAAATCAAGATAAACTTCAAGGCGTTGTGACCTGTTTCATTGCGCCTCACCTGTGGACATGCTCTCCCCGGGAGACAGCCCGTCCAGGAGGCCCGTGGAGTGGTCCAGGGGCTGGGGGCTGGAGCCGGGCGTGCTGGGCGGCTGAGGCGGAGGCAGGCTGGGCCTCTGCCGCGGCGGCTTGGGGGTGGGCCGGGCCTTGGTGAGGGTCCCGGCCAGCGAGGGCGGAGAGGAGAGGGACGGGGTGCCGGCCATCTGGATCTGCACCGGGGAGCCGATGGTGGCGTAGCCCTGCGGGTAGCTGAAGCTGTACGGGGACGGCGTGCTGGGAGGAGTGGGCGACAGGCTGACCGGAGACGGCTGACCCGTCGACTGGTCGGACATGGCGCCCGACTGGCAGTACGGGACTTTGGGCGGGATCGGGGCCAGCTTCTTCGCTGCGGAGAGACCAGAGAGAACAATATGAATATCACCAGAAACTGTAGAGGATTTAAACACGTATGTGGGTGATGAATGTCTTTGTAGCATATTTAAAGGGATACTCCAGTGCTTCTATTGTGCTTTAGCAGGGTTCATACGCATTTTGACCAATGGATTTCCATGGCTTTAAACCAAATTTCCATGACCAAACATTTTGTGAAATCTCGGTGCATACATAAAGTGAGTAAATTTAGTATTTAAATTAACAATGAGAATACAAAGCATACATACAGTAAACCTTAAATGACACAAACGAATGAGAGACAATAGTTTGATTAAACATTTACATGACTTTTACAAAACATTTGGGATTTTATATTTTTCAAGGACATTTTTCCAGCCTGGAAATTACTATTTTAAAATTCCATGACTTTTCCAGGTTTTCCATGACCGTAAGAACCCTGTTTAGTTAAATTGGGAGGCAAGAGACGGACACATTTTTAAATGTTTCAGTCAGACGGCTCGTCCAATCATTCAATTCAATGAATAAAATTATCGGACGAGCTTATTACAGTCCTTAGATCAAAACTTGAGACCGACGTGTTTGATTGGTCGCTTGTTTACAACTCGATGGGGCTTTTAAAATAATTGAAGTCGTCAAAAGTCAGTGGCTGAACGTGATTAGAGGATAACATGAAAGGCACCCCGGGGTCCTCGTTACCTCTCCTCAGGGTGAGAGGGCTGTGGTCCGACGGCCCGCAGGAGGTCAACGACCCCTGGAGTCCCTTCTGCCCGATCACCGGAGACAGCTCCTTGTTCTTCAGAGTGCTGAGGACACACACACACACACGGACACACACACAGGAATGACAAGCTGCCTCATGCACACATCTCTCTCTTCTCTTTAAATAACATGTCAATAAAAAGAGAGCACCCATAGTTCCACGGGTTGCAGGCGAACATGAGCTCTAGAATGCCGTGCAGCGGAAGCCGTTCAAAAATCCCAAATAAACCCCGATGGCTTAATGAATTTTCATTTTTTTCATTTTTTTTAACGGCGCAGTGCAGCCAGAATGCCAATGAAGGTCGAAACGTAACCAGTTTGTACTCTGACCGACTCTCAGCAGACGAGGCATGAATGGATGGTTGAAGCTGCAGGCGGGAGGGAGGGGAGTGGGAGGGGCATGAGCATCTTTTTGTGGTTCTGAGCATCTTTTTGAGATTCTGAGCATCTTTTTGTGGGTTCTGAGCATCTTTTTGAGGTTCTGAACATCTTTTTGTGGGTTCTGAACATCGTTTTGTGGGTTCTGAGCATCTTTTTGTGGGTTCTGAGCATCATTTTGAGGTTCTGAACATCTTTTTGTGGGTTCTGAGCATCATTTTGAGGTTCTGAACATCATTTTGAGGCTCTGAACATCTTTTTGTGGGTTCTGAGCATCTTTTTGAGGGTTCTGAACATCGTTTTGTGGGTTCTGAACATCGTTTTGTGGGTTCTGAGCATCTTTTTGAGGGTTCTGAGCATCTTTTTGAGGGTTCTGAACATCTTTTTGAGGGTTCTGAACATCTTTTTGTGGGTTCTGAGCATCTTTTTGTGGGTTCTGAGCATCTTTTTGAGGTTCTGAGCATCTTTTTGGGGGTTCAATATCAAACCTGATAAATCCTTTAACTGCTTTACTTCCACACACATTGTGTTGTTTCCAAGGTCTGCTGCTGCTGACTGGGCCCACTGGTATGACTCATTAACGCCCACTTCTTCCTCTTTCTTTTCTTTTTTTTCATATAATGGCATGCACTGAAAGCTTTGAATTTCCTTTGTTGCCTGGCAACCGCCTCCTGAAATATCCCAGCAACGTGGGAAAGTTACGGATTGCATTCACGGCAATTATATTAAAAAAAGATGGATCCGATAACGCCGTTTCCTAAAGAGAATTGATTTCCATGATTGACGGATCGACAATAAATAAGAACAAAGAACAGGTGGGAGGAGGGGGGGGTCTTAATCTCACCCATCCCTCTTTCCTCCTCTTTCCTCCTCACCCATCCCCTCTTTCCTCCTCTTTCCTCCTCACCCATCCCCTCTTTGTGTGTGAGTACGGGCGGGTTCAGCAGCGCTCTTGTATTTACCTAGTCCGCTTGGCTCCTCTCTCCCGGCTACAGGCACAGGCGGCCCACGGAGGGGGAGCAGAGAGGGGGGTGTTTGGGTGTTTGGGGGAGAACAGGTCGTGGCGGGTGAGAACGAGCGGGGGTTTGATGTAAAGGGTGGAGCCGTTGGTTTCGGCCGCATGCGAGGCGTCGGACGGGGAGGCCTGCTTGGGCAGGTGCAAGGAGTCGGGTTTGGGGTTGGAGTTGACGTCAAGCGGCTGAGGGGACGGGCAGAGGGGGTGGGGGGGGGCGGGGGAGGGGTGTGGCCGCCGCGGCGGCGGCGGCGGGAGGGCGGGGACGTGCCGGGGGCCACGGACTCGGGGTTGGGAGCGACGGGGCGCATACCCGGAGGTGCTCGGGTGTAGAAATGGTGGTGGGGGAGCGAGTAGGAGGAGCAAGAGGAGGAGGAAGAGGAGGAGGAGGAAGAGGGGTAAGGGGGAGGCGGCCTCTCCTCCTCGGGGGAGGGGTAGGCGTAACAGGAGTCCGACCAATTGGAGGACGCATCATCCGAGCTGCAATGATAAACACGTCAATGTTTCTTGGGGGACAGAGCGGGAGGTAAAGTGGAGGAAGTCATTCATATCTAGAGGTTAAGAGCAGTGTGTGTGTGTGTGTGTGGGAGGGTATTGATTTTTAGGAATATTAATTATTGTGTCAGGAGGGAGGAGTAAGGGCTCGAGGTGGGGGACATCACAGAGGAAATAAAGAAGAGGAAAATTAAATAAAACAGAAACGTCACCTCATCCATTTCAGGGCCTTGCGACAATGGACGGTTATGCTGTTAATGATGCTCGGACTAATGACAAGAAAACAAAACAAATACACAACTCATGCACGTGCAGCAATGAACTACTGCACATATGGACCAACTTTGTTACGTTAAAAGGAGTGAAAATCATCCCATGACATACAGTAATGACAAAGAAACAACAAAGAAACTTAAAGAGCAGTCACAGAGTCGGACATGTCATGCTTCATCGGAGGTGATGGTGAGCGGTTCTTGGGGTGGGGGAAAGAAAACGTGGGTCAGACAACGCTGTTCTGGTGTCAGTTGCAGGGCGCAGCGGCAGCGGTGTGCGAGGAGGTGGTGGTGGTGGTGAAACACGAGGACGAGGGGTAAAAGGGGGGGGGGGGGGGGCACGACAGCCTTACCTGGCTCGGTCGCTGTTAGTGGGAGGAGGGGTGGGGGGCTGCTCTGGGACGAGAGCGTCAGTGGGCGGGGCGGGGGGGTGCACGCTCGGTGGCGTGGAAGAGCTTTTACGCGAGGAAGACGAGCCCCTGCGCGACACCCAAGTAGTGTCCATCACCCTGACACCCATGCTGCAGTGGGACAGAGATGCACAGCCAGTCAGATCAAGGGAGGGCGGGTGTGTGTGGTTCAGAGAGTGGGGGGGTCATCAGGGCTGCTAGAACGGGACAAGCTTCATTTTAACCGTTATTGGATAGAGGCCTGACCCTGGATCAGCCTGTAGGGTCACTCTGCTCCACCCACACGGACTCGTATGGGCGTACTGATGATCCTGAGCATGCAGGAGCAGAGAACAACATTCTATCTACACATCGTTCCGCTTAAATGTGTACCGTAAAAGCCGGGTTACAAGCTTAGTGACACAACAGGTTCGTTCGAGATGAGTCAGTTCTGAGCAGGATTGATCGCCGCGGATCGCCGCGACAATGCATGCCGGTTAGATTTGTGTCCGACTTGATCCCAACGGTAATCTCACGAGAGCGAGGCGGCCGCTGATTTTAGAGCCAGGCGCCGCAATAGCTCTCCCACCGCCTGCGTGGCCCCACTGCATAATGGGAAACGCCTGGCTGTCGCCACATCAGAGAGCTGATTTAGGGTGACCAGACGTCCTCTTTTTCCCCGGACATGTCCTCTTTTCGAGACCTAAAAAAAGGGTCCGGCAGGAATTCCAAAAACGTCCGGGAAAATAGTTATTACCCCCTTACAAGTTTTGGAAATGGTATCTCCCTCACGTTCCACCTTCTTGCGCAAGCTCTGACTGTAGAGAGAACTGTCATTGGTCGACCGATCTCAACGTAAATGTAAGTTCACGGCATGCTATACACTACTACTACTACTACTACCCCCCCCCCTTATTTATACAACACATATCAAAACCAGTAGTAGTGTATTTCACAGGCAGACATAAAAAGAACAAAGGATGCAGCTACACGCACATTTCTACATAAATATATATTTATAAACACATATGAATAAATCCAAACGTGATCTGTAAACCACAAGTCCTACAGATCGGAACTGTGTATACTTTGAAAACTGTCCGACTTGACCGCAGTTTTTTGTTAACGCCCCCTGCTGCTGTCGCCTGCTGTCGTCTACATTCCAGGCGAGGCGCAGCTCTTTCGAACGAACCTGTTTGTGTTGATCAGCGAGCTTTGGAGGTGAAGATGTTCTGTACGTTTTGGATAGAGCTTGGCTAGTTGTTTCCCTTTGCTTCCAGTCTTTATGCTAAGTTAAGCTAACTGGCTGCAGCTTCATATTCAACACACAGACATTAGCAGAAAGCGAATAAGCATATTGCATGTGTTCCTTTTTTTTTTTTAATGATGGTAAAGACAGGAACTAACTTAACAACAAAGACGAAACAACAAGAGGCCGTTGTACTCGCGCTGAACAAGTTTATCCAGTGCCTGAAAAGATGCTACTTATGTAAACACAGAAAGAAAGGCCTGCTTTGTCCATCCCCATTTGTCACCCTTCTCTGTTGGAGGCATTGAACTACAGGAGTCCAAGTGTGTCACTTCAGACGGACCGGACTGGAAGCGTTAAACACACACACAAGACAGACGACCGACACTTCCTGTCAACGTGCAGCTGATGATGAATAGACCGATGAGAGGATGAGTCGGGGGTGTGAAGGGAGAGGGGGAGGATCTATACTGTACCTTTGTATCTTCCTAATGCTGCGTAGTTAAAGACAGAGACAAGCACAGTGAGGACAGAGAGGATCGTGGAGGACAGAGACCCCCATTAACAGCATTGTTATCAAAGCAGCAGAGGAACTTTTGGCAGGATGAACTTTTTTTTTTTTTTTAAGACGAGAGCCAAGATGGAGGAGCGAAATGGGGGCGGTGGTAGGGAGGGTGGGGAAGGGGGCTGCTCTCCCTGAAGCGCTTCAGCCTCGGAGAAACCCAGAGAGGAAATTGGAGTTCCCTTTAGCGCTAATTAGGTCAAAGCTTCCCTAATGGACTCAAGAAAATCGCCCGAAAAATTTAAGGAAATTGTGTGTTTTTTTGCCAATGCAGTGGTACAAGTACAACAGCATGGCCAAAAGTATGTGGACATCTTTCTTCTGTGTACTTTTTGATTGAATGAAAGGACATTGAGAGGAAATGAGTTCCCAACGGTTCAGGGAAGACCCTCTCTCGTTTCAGTGTCAGGTGTTTTTCACAGTTTGGTGGAGAAGAACTTGACCTCAACACCATCCAACACCTCTGAGATGAACCGGGATAAAAAGATGTCTGTGTCGTGGCCACAGTCTGAATATAAGTGAGGAGGACCCTGATGTGTATCCTGAATCCAAAAACATGGAAGTCTGAAGGAGATTATTCTTTTTTTTTCTTTTTTCAGACCATTAAAGAAGATGAAAACCACTCTGTCCAGTAAATATGAAGCTTTAAACCCAGCAGCCAGTTAGCTTAGCTTAGCATAAAGACCTCCGATCTAAACACAGTACGTCTCAATTGATTAGTATAAAAAACGAACACTTCAACGCTGCAGCGCTCATTCATTCTTTCTTCCGTAAATAGATTTCTATTTAAGTAAATATATGCAATCATCACCGTCGTCGCTGCACGCAGGTTTTGGTTGCTTAGTAACGGCAGGTTATCACCCCCCCGGAGGTGCACATTTTTTGTGTCTGAACATCAATTAACTTATTTAACAAAGGTGTGCACTACGTAGAAATGTAAAATCCAACTGTACAACCATGCACAGAGCTAAATCTAAAATATTTTGTACATAAAAAAACGGTAATTCAAAAAGACAGCCTCACTGTGGTTCTGTGTTTCCATTGAAAGCTGAGCTCTATTGGTCAGATCTCACACGCACACACACACACACACACACACACACACACACACGTTTAATTAGCTGGGCTACTTGTGGCCTCCGGGCTTAGTCTAGCCGCGGGCCCTTATAGACCGAGGGAGTATTAAAGAATTAAAGAAAGAGACAGGAACAGAGAGACAGAGACAGAGAAAAGAGACAGAAAGCCTCTAACTGGGTTTCAGCTAATCCTCCTCCACAGCTTGAGGTTTGCCTGATTCCTCATTTCACAGACTAAATGTCATCTTTCTCTTTCTCACTTTCCCTTCCCGTCTCACTGGGCTGCAGATAAAGAGTGATACGACATCCCTCTTCCACCAGGGGGGCCAGGAAGAAACCATATTAGGACTGAGGATGAGTGATGTAGAGACCTGTCAATCACCTCGTAGCCCCGCCCCTAAAGCATCCCCTGCTTTATGGTCTGTTTGACTCTAAATGATCATAATTTACTAAATGAACATCATGCTGTATTGAAGAAGACTTGAAACTAGAGATTGAGACATAAACTCATGTTTACAATGTTTACTGAGGGAATACATCAAGAGAAGTAGAGTCATTTATATAGACTTCTATACAACCAGAGGAGTCACCCCCTGGTGGTCAATAGAGAGAATGCAGCTTTAACACATGAAGCATAGACTTCTATACAACCAGAGGAGTCGCCCCCTGGTGGTCAGGAGAGAGAATGCAGCTTTAACACATGAAGCATGGACTTCTATACAACCAGAGGAGTCGCCCCCTGGTGGTCAGGAGAGAGAATGCAGCTTTAACACATGAAGCATAGACTTCTATACAACCAGAGGAGTCGCCCCCTGGTGGTCAGGAGAGAGAATGCAGCTTTAACACATGAAGCATAGACTTCTATACAACCAGAGGAGTCGCCCCCTGGTGGTCAGGAGAGAGAATGCAGCTTTAACACATGAAGCGTCGGCTTCACGTTTCAGACCCGGAAGTTGCTGCTTGGTAACGAGGGACGATATTTTACACATATTTAGGATATTTTTGGCGCGTAATCCCTAAACACTGCAGCCAAGTGTGTGGAGAAAGTAACCCCAGGAGCGCCAGAGGGGTCGTACCCGTCCTTCTTGTAGAACTCCAGCATCATGTTGTCCGTGGCGACGCTGAGCGGCCGCCGACTCTGGTCGTTCTGCCTCCGCTGCTCCATCTGCTCCATGTCCGGTGACGGCATCAGGCTGTAGTTGGCGTTGTGGTTGGTGTGGACCGGGCTCCCGTAGTTCCCCGTGACGTTGAACTCGATTTCTAACCAACGGACGAGACGCAGAAACGAATAAGAGAGTTGTGCGTTTGCGAGGAAGTCAATTCTCCCCAACAGATGAAACTCCCCTCCTCACCTCCGGGGAAGAACCAGTCGGCGTGCTGGATGATCGGCTCGATGATGCCGACGATCTGCAGCGAAACCGTGGTCATCATCTCCGTGATGTCGCTGCAGGAGGGAAAGAGAGGGAGGCCATTTTATTTTAACGGCGAGGATTCATTTGCACATTTTCATGACTTTGCAGAAGCTTTAAGAAAAGATTGTTGGCCTTTAAAACGCTAATTAAAAGTGAAAGAGGAGGAAAGAGTTTGTGAGATTTACGCGGAGATGTAAAGGAGGCGTCCTTCACCAACTGCTCACTCATCATCTTCACGAGTGAACTTTAGGATAAAAGTTGCGCCTATCGGCTTTTTTTGTTATTAGCACTTTGAGCTCTAAGCAGCATCATGAATATTAACAGATATTACGAGTCTTTTATACAGACTTTTCTTATGAAGTAGACCTTCTTAAAACCCTCTGAACCCCGAGCAGTGCCGGGGAAAATACTGGAATCTATATATCAAACTATCCAATTTTTATATATTATAATTTGTTCACTTATTTGTTTGTCCCATGACTGTTTTTACAGGATCTGGTTTGTACAAACTTTTTTTCCAGTGTGCGGGTTGGACTTGAACTGAAGAACAGAAACCTGCTAGAGCAACATTTATTGCACCTACAGATGAATTAAATAGGGGTTGTCATACAAATATCACATTAAAGGGTGCAATAATTGAATATAAAATATATACACACCGCACATGAAAAACAGGCTCTTTTTTTAACATATGGAATTACCATATAAAGTGAAAACTAACTCTGGTAGACTGAACAAAGTAAACACTGAGGTTCACTCATGACACCACAGAACCCTCACATGAGCCACCATAAACCTCTTAATCTGAATTAATACGAGCTCCCACTGTGTAACCAGATCTGTTTTTTTTGTATAAACCCTCATGATTAAATTTTACAATCTAGTGGAAATCCCACCGTTTCAAAAGATCCCAAATACTACATCAGTTTGGATTTAGGGGAAATGTGTGTAAAATTATGTCATATTTTAAGACCACTGAATGCTGCAGCTTTTAAAAATAAATAAAAAACATCGCGTCTTGGATCTAAATATTCCCCATAGATTCAATGAAGAGCTGATAGACAGCATGTTATGATTTTTATTATATATATATATAAAAACACAAATATAACGAGACAAACTAAAGCACATCGGAGACAATCACAGAATCACTAAACTGATTTAAATGTTTAGAAGTGGGATTAGTTATTCAAGTTTTTAAATCCTCTGTAATTAAAAAGGTGCAACGTTGTGGAAGGCAGTTTTCCCCCCGAGGGGGTAAACAGATTTAGAACAGGCCTGAGATCTGATTTGATGAGCAGTGGTTTTAAATTTGAGAAGAGGGGATTATAGACCGAGGCAGCTTCTGATATCATAATTGGATGATAATGGATGATTGATAACAACCGTAGAGTTAGTTTAAAGGGGACATATTATGAAAAACTAACTTTTTCCATGCTTGTGCAAATTCATTTGTGTATCTGGAGCGTTTACCAACCCACAATCTATGACATAAGACGACCTGGTCAGTGTTTTGTGGGCTGCTTGAATAAAAAAACATGTGATTCAAAAGAGCCAATCAGAGCAGGCTTCATCAGGAAGAGGCTCTTAAAGAGACAGGCGCTGAAACGGAGCGTTTGGGACAGACGGTGAAAACGGGAATATCGAGACATACAGTAGGAGAAAAATAATGTTTTTTTTTTTAACTGGACGTGAAGAGGTTGAATCTAATCATGTGCTTGTCATTATATATATATTATAAGAAGTATTGTACAATAGTGATAATTTTATTATTCTTTCGGAGCTGTGACAACGGGTCAACGATTGATTGTAAGATTATTAAAACTCTGTACTTTTCATTCTAAGCAGCTTAAAAGATTTAGGCGGCCGTAGAAATTAAAACATTATAACTTTGACTTGGCATTAATAACAAAAGACTCTGAGATAAAGAAAGCATAATCCCCTGAAAATTAATCAAACGTGCAGTTTGATGTCACACACTTGAAGTTGTGTTTTACATCGTTAATGTACGAGCTGCGGTGACGACGCTTCTCACCCTTCGTTGTGCATCCACAGCAGATTCGGTCCGAGGACGATGGCGATGTTTCCAGGCGTCATCTTGTTCGAATCCTGGTCTTCGGTCAGTTTGGAGAGGAATTTGATCAAATACCTGAAAATACAGACACAGGGGAAAAAATAATAGGTTCAAATAAAAGTAATTTAGCTTTTGTCGAAGTACTTTAAACTTTTTTTAGGTAAAAGAAAAAACATTATTCATTTATGTATTTGTTTTAAATCAAATTTATTTGATTATATAAAATTAAAAAGGCACCACATTGTCCTGTAAAAACCATGTGACTCCTCACACTACAAAAAACAGCCCAGTTCTCTGATTCATGATTTAACTCAAGTCAAGTATATTGAAAAAAATACAAAATCACTACCCTCTGCTACAATAGTAGGTGTGGGTGATAAAACATACATCGATACTAATAATTATTATTAATAAAACCAGCTTCTGTTCTTTCAACTGTTAAGTACATTATCACAATTTTTCAATAAACAAAGTGCAACCATATATTGGCTGAAAACGCTAAATGTTTAAAAAATATATTTTTTGTGTAAATAACTAAACAAAAAGCACAAACTGGTCGATCATCATCAAAGGCTCCGCTTCAGCCTTCATGATACGAGTGCAGTTCTGCTCTTTGATGAAATATGAATGGTTGCATTTTAATCCATCCTATTGACGCTAGAATCAAACTTCAAAAACGTGTCTGTGGCGTCGATATTTTCTATCCGACGGCCGTGATATCCCAAACTACGTGTGCATCAGAGCAAAAAGGCTTCACTTGCATGAATTTAGCAGCTTAGTTAAGATAATTACTCACAGATCTACTTCCTGGTCTCGTTTTCAGTGGTAGTTTATATGTAAAGGGAAATAGCAGAACAATGCTGAGCTGTAATCCAGGGCATGTTTCCTACCCTCTTTCTTTTTTTTTTAAATGAGCTACTTCTAACAGATTTAGAAAGAAAACGGTGTTATTGCAGTTTTCTGAGAGGCGACAACGGGCCAGTGTGTTATTAGTGCGATTCGATGATGACGCTGACGAGTGCCGCAGCATCTCTGCCCTTTCCATTTCCCTCCCGTGTCTTTTCTCTCTTCCTCTTCCTGCTTGTGATGGTGAGATAAGCCCTTTGGCAGAATATCCACGGCTCGCTTTGCAGCAAAAACACAGCAACACCACTTTAGCAACACCTTCAGTCCTCTTTCTCGGCACCGTTTCACACCTTTGTGAAGTTTTGGCCGTCGCCATCTTGTTTTTTTTGCAACCAGTAAACAGGAAGTGTGACCATAGGAAAAGTAAGCCCCGCCCTAAAGCATACATTATGCGGTTTGGATAATGGAATGGAGCATCATTTACTTGAAGAACATTGAAGAAGACTTGAGACAGAGGAGGCATTTATCTTTTTAAACGGGAAAAACACGGCTCATAATTTGGGATTTTGTGAACAATGTTATGAAGCGAGAAATTAGAAGTTTTTGTAGAGCGCAGCAACCTGATGAAGTGAGAACATCATCAGTCGTCATCTGGAACCTGGAGTCTGACTGAAGTTAATAAAAGTTTAGAAAAGACAAAACATCTCATCTGATTTTATGCTACTTAAGTAATCTGTCATGAGTAAACTATTATTACAGTACAAATGTACTTGCAGCTGCAATTATTCCAGGAGTTTTCTGCTGAGTTTAACTCCTGTTTTTTAATTTAAAAAAGTGTCTTAATTCACAATTCATGGCATATCGGTCGCGCTAAACACACTAGAACCAGACAGCTCTGTGCGGTGATGAATTTAGACGTCCAGCTGAAGTCTGACTGATCGCTTCAGCCGCCAAGGAGACGACCGCAAGGAGGGAAACTCACTTGAAGTTGTTGTTGTTGGCCGAGGGGAGTTTCTCACAGGCGTTCAGGAGCGCCTGCAGTCTCTTGTCTTGATCTTGAATGCTGCAGGACGACAGATCATAAACAAACGTCGTATGAAATTAAAGATAAAGTTCATCATCTTCCTCATCGCTGATCTGAAACGATACGCACATGGAGGCCTGGATCCAGTCTTCGTAGAGCTCGTATGTCATCAGCGGCTCGGGGAGCTCCCGCAGGTAGGACTTCAAAGCTCCTGGAGAGAACAGAATAATGAGATCAATGCATGTATGCATGTGTGTATGTGAGCAAACAACAATGCATTTATAATGAAGGTGTGCCTGCATGAGCTTATAGTGTCTCAGACCCAACACCTAAGGCTTTTTGATCAGAACAAATTAGATTTTCTAGTGTAGAGGAGAAAAGCGACGGCTGACTCTTCTTCTTCTTCTTCTCCGGTCTGCTGCGTTCATTTCCCCAGAGGAGTGTGTGGGACGGATGACAAACAACAACGTCAGGGCATCCCTCACTGTTAGACAGCTTCTGTGAGTGTGAGTGAGTGTTTGCACAGGCATGTTGTCTGCTAAATAAACACATTTTAATAAGGTAATTACGTCGTCGCAGCTCTAGTTTCTTATATTTACAAAGACAAATCCGGCTGTCTCTTATTGATGCCGTCTCCTTCCCCATCATGACCACCACTCCCAGTGGCACACATTAGATTTGCTGTTGGAGCTAACCCAGTTTAATGTGGGATTATTAAAGAGGCCCCTCTCTTTGTGAACACGGCTCACTGAATTCATGTTTAATAAAAAAAGGACAAAATGTTTCCAATGAGTTGAGACAAATTTGGAAAATGCTATGTAGAGGAGAAGGAGTGTGTGAGGTTGGTACCAAATACACTTCAGGTGTCTTAATTGGTTAATTGGGACATCAAATAGCATTCTCTCTACTGACCACCAGGGGGCGACTCCTCTGGTTGTATAGAAGTCTATGCTTCATGTGTTAAAGCTGCATTCTCTCTCCTGACCACCAGGGGGCGACTCCTCTGGTTGTATAGAAGTCTATGCTCCATGTGTTAAAGCTGCATTCTCTCTCCTGACCACCAGGGGGTGACTCCTCTGGTTGTATAGAAGTCTATGCTTCATGTGTTAAAGCTGCATTCTCTCTCCTGACCACCAGGGGGTGACTCATCTGGTTGTATAGAAGTCTATGCTTCATGTGTTAAAGCTGCATTCTCTCTCCTGACCACCAGGGGGTGACTCCTCTGGTTGTATAGAAGTCTATGCTTCATGTGTTAAAGCTGCATTCTCTCTCCTGACCACCAGGGGGCGACTCCTCTGGTTGTATAGAAGTCTATATAAATGACTCTACTTCTCTCTTGATGTATTCCCTCAGTAAACATTGTAAACATGAGTTTATGTCTCAATCTCTAGTTTCAAGTCTTCTTCAATACAGCATGATGTTCATTTAGTAAATTATGGTCATTTAGAGTCAAACAGACCATAAAGCAGGGGACGCTTTAGGGGCGGGGCTACAAGGTGATTGACAGGTCGACACCAGAGACGTATACAGAGGAATGCTGCCCCCTATTTGTTTGGAATTAAATCTATAAAAAATTTCTTACTTTTTCTGGATTTCTGTAAAATATTTATAGCTTGTTATTTTGTATATCGGGTCTTCATCTGACAGCAGCCGTCGGCTCCAGTGAAGACGAGCAGCATCCTCACAAAAGATCAATAACAGCATCATGAAAGCTGTTCTTCCTTTTGTAGTCTATCGGGTGGTGTTTTTTCTTTCTTATTTTTTGGTGCAGAAGATGAAGAGTCTGCCTGACACTAATCCCAGTTATATTTGGAATTTATCTCCAGACATTTTTTTAGGGGATAGTTTATTGAATACCTCTAAAATAAAAAACATTTGAGCTTTTCTCGCCGTGAGCTGAATCCTTATTGGGTCTTAGAGGAATCTGTTATCTCCCGTGTGGCTTTTAAAATCAACCTTTCACGGGTCGACGAACGACAGCTGCAGAAACAGTCACACGTGTGCAGGAGAAATGAACATAAAACTAAATATTAGAGGCTTCTCTGACAAAATTTTGCAGCTTAATTATGTCGTTCGTGTGGAAGCGAAGTCGGCGGAGCAGAAATTAAGATTCCTAACGAGGACCTGAACTAGAGCCAACGCATAAATCTGGACAGTTTGTCATTCTAGACGGCGGTAATCAGGTCCAGTGTGGCAACAGATGGGTGGAGGGTGTGTGTGTGTGTGTGTGTGTGTGTGTGTGTACCTGCGATGGCGTGAGGGTCTGCAGAGTACTCCTGAACATCCAACACGCCGCAGTCCAGAGACGCCTTCAGCTTCTTCAGTTTGGAGGCCGAAGGAGCGACTCTGAACAAACCCTGAGACGCGAAGAGTACACAGTATTTATTCATTAACAGGTACTTGTACACAGAGTATTTCCAATTTATGTTACATTCTAGAGGTACATGTTGTACTTTTTACTGTACTACATCTCAGATGTAAAACCTTTAATCTTGACGTTAAATCATATTATGTAGAAGCTGCAGTATTTAATATCACATCAGTCTGAAAGAGGCCATTCTGCATAATGAGCACTTTTACTTTTCATTAAGTTCACTGTGCAGATAATACTTTAGCAAAATGGAAAAAAAATGCTTAAATATTAGTTGTACAGTATATTTATGGCGTTTTTATGTATTTAAATAGCACATAAACGTATATAAATCTTAAATATTCACATTTTTCAAGGTCTGCTGCCGATTCATATCATAAGGTTTTGGACATGAGACTCGACTGCTAATGAACGAACAGCTGAGTCGGCAGAAAAACGTTTGTAAAAGTAGGAATCGATTCATTTCAAATGTCAAAGGGAGCTCCGAAAACACTTTGAATTATTGTGATGGATGAATTTTAAACAAATCTTGCTCTGCAGCACATCTCACAACATTATCCATAATCTTCAACAAACATCACATTAAGCCTAATGACTGCAGAATGGAAATTAAGTTATTCATAATGATATTTTTTTTTTACTGAAAAAAAACAACCCATTTGCCTTCCCCTCGATGCGTCTCCATTAAACAATCATTACATTGTGAGCAATTTAGTCTGCACAGCTCACTGGCTTGGCAATATTATTAAATTACACGTCTCATATTAATTAAACAGTCGAGGATTGTTTGTTTCTTTGGGAGAAAACAAACTGGAGCTTGGACCTCGTTAGATTTCTGCAAAGTTTCTCCCCATTAGACGTGTCTGCGTGTGTGTGTGTGTGTGTGTGTGTGTGTGTGTGTGTGTGTGTGTGTGTGTGTGTGTGTGTGTGTGTGTGTGTGGTGCAGCCTGACCTCCTCCTGCATGCCACACTCCAGCAGCATGGTGACACAGGCCTCGATGGGGAAGGCAATATCTCTCCCGCTGAGCGCTAAGTGCTCCTCTAATGGCTTCCCGTAGCACGGCTTCTCCACCCAGGTCTCTGTAACACACACACACACACACACACACACACACACACACACACACACACACACACACACACACACACACACACACACACACACACACACACAGTAGCAGCTAAGGATGCTAAACGTTTCCTCTCCAACACAAACACAAAGGACATAAAAGGGCCCAAAAACTTATCAAGTCAGTGTTCTTCTTGTCGGTTTAAAGGGCACTTAACGGTGCTTTAACTTACAAAAACAAACATATTGTCTGACTAATAATACTACTAATAATATACTACACTATATCACTCACCCTGATACCTTCAAAGTCAATAAGCACATCTCAACTTGTATTGATAATATTTCTAGTAATAAAGGCTGGTGTCTGCAACGGTGGATTTTAGTGTTGAAGCTGTAATTAAATCATTTAAATTCCACCATGCAAACTAACACACACGGCCGCTGCAGCAGAGTCTGAGTGCATCAATGGAAACTCACCCTGATGAGCTTTGATCTGGGGCAACACGCTCTGCAGCAGCTCCAGCGACTTCCTGTGGTACTCGGCCTGGACTTCTATCAGCTGGACAGAGGAGAGGTCAGAGAGTCGTGAACATTTCTGCTTCTTCGCCAAAGTCTGCAGAGGAAACGTCGTACTTACTGTCTGGAAGTAGCTTGAATAGTCGATCTCTTTGGCCACAAAACTGTACATGTCTGCTGATAACTGATCCTGGAGAAGTAAAAAAAAAACACAACAACAACATATTAACAACAAAACAAAAGGTAATGAGAACAAAATGTGTTGAAAGGACCTTTTCCAAAGCAGACATTTTGAGTTACACTGATGATGGCTGCCAGCTCCTAATGTAGCAGAGCCTTCATTAATGTTATTAGTTATTAGCTGTGAGGTTCCAGCTGACAAAATGCCAGGGGAAAAGGTCAAAACTGTTTTTAATTAAAAAAAGATCTGCTAAATTAATAGAATATAGACTAGAAAAGACTCTGTATTGTTCTACATTGAACTAAAACATGTTTAATCAGCATTTGGATGTGAAAGTAAATAAAAAATAGTATATTAGAGTGGATTTTTGCAGAATATAAAAAATCTGTGAATATTAATATAATACCTTTTTTTCCACCCAAACTATTGTGTACATGCAGTTTTTTTTTCATGGGAAAACTCGCTAAAAATATGCTCTAGACTCTGATCTTCAGGTTCACACGGTGGGAAACTTATTTTGTACATCAGTCTTTCTTTCAAACTCTAAAAACCAGAGTTGAAACAGTTGAAAGTCTAACAAACACGGTTTTAAGGAGATTAATTCAGTTTCTGTTGAATTTGAATGAAGTGTCTTTTATAACGATCAGCCAGATAAAAGTACTGCTTTTTGTCAATGGAGTCCTGTGGCTTTGAAGAGAGCATATAACGGCTGCTTCTTTTCACATCTAACTGTGAATTAAAGATTTATTGTGATCAAACCAGAGTTGGTGATTGCTGGAACAGCGGAAAGATTAACCAAGACACTTTTGATGAGTTTGGTTTTGTTTCTGTCGAGTGTGAATGATCTGCGAGGTGAAATCCCTGTTTTTGTCAATGGAGTCCGGTGGCTTTGAGGAGAGCGTACTATACTTAATTCCCAGTTGAGTGACTGGGAATAAAGGATCACTCACCCTACAGATCTCCATGCGGTTGGCTGCCTCCTCCATCTCCTCCCGGTGGTGGTCGGCCTTGGCTCCGGATGGCTGCAGGTTGCTGGAGAGTCCTGAAGACTTGCTGGACTGATAAAACCTGAGAACACAACATTAACGTCGTTCAGTAGTACTAATAACCGACTGTGAAAGTACTCCGCTGCTTTCAAAAACATCCACTAATAGTATCAAAGTATTATCGTCAAAAAGTAGAAGTGTTTTCTAAAAAAACGGTTTTCAGCTTTGTGACGATGGATTAAGAGTTTGAAGAAGGAGGATTTTCTCAAGAGTAAAAAAAACAATATGTACCTCTGAGATATAGTATAAAGTACAATATGTACCTCTGAGATATAGTATAAAGTACAATATGTACCTCTGAGATGTAGTTCAGTAAAAAGTACAATATGTACCTCTGAGATATAGTATAAAGTACAATATGTACCTCTGAGATGTAATACAGTACAAAGTACAATATGTACCTCTGAGATGTAGTTCAGTAAAAAGTACAATATGTACCTCTGAGATGTAGTACAGTAATAAGTACAATATGTACCTCTGAGATATAGTACAGTAAAAAGTACAATATGTACCTCTGAGATGTAGTACAGTAAAAAGTACAATATGTACCTTTGAGATCTAGTAATAAGTACAATATGTACCTCTGAGATGTAGTACAGTAAAAAGTACAATATGTACCTCTGAGATGTAGTACAGTAATAAGTACAATATGTACCTCTGAGATGTAGTACAGTAAAAAGTACAATATGTACCTCTGAGATGTAGTACAGTAATAAGTACAATATGTACCTCTGAGATGTAGTACAGTAATAAGTAAAATATGTACCTCTGAGATGTAGTACAGTAGAAAGTACAATATGTACCTCTGAGATGTAGTACAGTAATAAGTACAATATGTACCTCTGAGATGTAGTACAGTAAAAAGTACAATATGTACCTTTGAGATCTAGTAATAAGTACAATATGTACCTCTGAGATGTAGTACAGTAAAAAGTACAATATGTACCTCTGAGATGTAGTACAGTAATAAGTACAATATGTACCTCTGAGATGTAGTACAGTAAAAAGTACAATATGTACCTTTGAGATCTAGTAATAAGTACAATATGTACCTCTGAGATGTAGTACAGTAAAAAGTACAATATGTACCTCTGAGATGTAGTACAGTAATAAGTACAATATGTACCTCTGAGATGTGGTGCAGGAGGAGTATAAAGTACCAGAAAATAAAAATACTTCAGTAAAGTAAAGTACCTTGAACTTGTACTTAAGGAAACTAAACCAAGACATTGTATTTGCCTTCAGCAGTTTAAGACTTTTGTTTTAAAGTCTCTGTCTAACACTCGACCGTCTATTTAAACATCCTCATCCTCATCTTCATCTCTAACTCGAGCCCTCCTCTTCCTCTCTGTCTGAGTCGAGTCTCCGGGTGGAGATAATGTGCCGCTCTGCCAGAGGAGCTCAGCAGGATGATGGAAAAAAACTCTCAGATTTGGGTCACATAAAAAAAAAAGAAAAAAGAAACCCGACTGACTGAAGTGCAGTGAAGGAAAATCTGGTTTCTCTCCGTGTCGCTGCTCAGAGCCGTGAGTCAGCACAGAGACGCGTTCTGATTGGACGAGAGAGAAACCGGCACCGACGTGACGATTCAAGAGGTTTTCACGCTTCTGAAGTTTAAATAAATAAAGTTTTCAACATTAAAAGATGGTGAAAGTTTGGCAGCTATTTGAAGCCATAATGGCTGCTTTCTGCATCTATAAGTAACTGTTATTTACTTCAAGGAGCCCGGTGGAGTTTATGCTTACACTATTATAATAAAGCCCACGATTCACAGTATAACTCTGTACGATTACTACTGGTACATAGATGCAGTGGAAGAAAACTAGACTATGGAGAACAAGGGAGCAATAATTTACCCCTGAGATGTAGTACAATAAAAAGTACAATATGTACCTCTGCTATGTAGTACAGTAAAAAGTACAATATATACATCTGTGATGTAATACAGTAAAAAGTACAACATGTACCTCTGAGATGTAATACAGTACAAAGTGCAATATGTACCTCTGAGATGTAATACAGTACAAAGTACAATATATACATCTGAGATGTAATACAGTACAAAGTACAATATGTACCTCTGAGATGTAATACAGTACAAAGTACAATATATACATCTGAGATGTAATACAGTACAAAGTACAATATGTACTGTACCTCTGTGATGTAATACAGTAAAAAGTACAACATGTACCTCTGAGATGTAGTACAGTAAAAAGTACAATATGTACCTCTGAGATGTAGTACAGTAAAAAGTACAATAGTCTGAGTTATAGTACAATAAAAAGTACAATATTTACCTATAAGGTGTAATACAGTAAAACATACTTTTCATAAGTAAATGAATTTGGTATTTTAGAAGCAACAATCAAAAACCACATTGATCTTCTGCAGAACAAATACAGTAATTACTGTGAATCATAATTCACAGTTACAATATGTCAAAACTGTAATGTAATTGAAGACATTAAACATGTTGGGTTACGTTACAACAATAAAAACACATGAAAGACTCACCGCGTACGAGCAGAGTCCATGTCCAGGACCAGCTTCGCTAGATGCTTCCTCTGCTTCTGGATGTTTGGGATCTCCACCTGAGAGGACGCAGCAGAGAGCATCTTGGTTTTGTTGTTGTGTGAAAGAGGGAAACGGGTTTGTCTCACGAAGATTAGCTCATTTAA
>JBAMJR010000267.1:227500-332500 GCA_038501785.1 Myoxocephalus aenaeus
CCTAAATCTGCACTAACGGTTCTCATGCGACTCCCCAACGTTTCCCTTTGAGGCAAATTTCTCCAAATGAAATTGACTTGAGTTTACAGCAACAAGTGTTTCCCGGAGTTTAAACGCCTCCACGGGCCGACAATTAAAGCTCAGAGAGACGCCGTTAAACGCTCCACATGAGATGATCTCCCAGCACGCCACCGCACAGTAATATAATAACTGCACCGTGATGAAATTACCGCGACTCTGCATTGGATGAAAATATGTGAAAACGCTTGTTGAGTCATTTCCAGACAAAGTAATTAAACACTTTATGATGAAACACGAGTTTTCCGCCATTTGATCAGCTCTGTGAGTCTCAGCGGTGCTTTGAGCTACATGCTAACGTCAGCAATGCTAATGTCAGCAATGCTAATGTCAGCAATGCTAACGTGCTAACAAGCTGACATTCAATGTTCAGCGTCTCGCTGACGTCGCTCAAACTGGAGGAAATAGTGCATTTGTTGGGGACTATTTTCAGCGGCAGATTAATTCACATTTAAAATAAAATAAAATAATCTTTTTTTTAGTCCCACAGCTGGTGAAATTTGCAGTATTACAGCAGCAGAGTGCAAACAAATAAGAGACATATGTTAGAACTGGAGAGAACTGGAGGTTAATAATAAGAGCAACATGTTGCCTGGAGGGTTGGGCAACATGTTGCCTGGAGGGTTGGGCAACAACACAGCGAAGAAAATAAAGATATGAAAGTCAAGATCTCCAAGAAAAGGAGGAATAATTCATCTCATTCACACCTAGACTTCTGTTTCTCTATAGGCCTGCATCACTTTTAGAAATATCTTTCTTTTTCATTTTTTACTTCCCTTTTTGGAAAATGTTATTCATAATTTTAAACATTTTTAAATGTATTAACACACATTTTTTTCAATGAGTTTTAATAAAAAAAAAAAAAGATAGTTTAAAAAAACAACCACTATAATTTAAAGGAGAACATCTATAAACAAAAATAAATCAATAAAATGAAAGAATTTCACAACAACAAGCCGCCAGTGAAGTTACAATACAAGAACAATCATATAAACTAACATTAGCCCAATATTTAGTGGAATAAGTTGCGTTTTTATTCTTTCATCCACAAAAATTATTTAAAAAAAAATAGGATTAATAAACTATAAATAAATAAACCACCAGTCAACAAAATACACATGTGAACATCAAAATTCCTATTACAGATACATCCAAAGACTGTGTTTATTATTGATCTGATGACTATTTTATCAAGAAATGTCATAAATTATGAAACATGCTTGTTTGCTGGAGGTGATGCATTAAAATTCCTTATTTTATTTGAGCAACAGTCTACAAACTAAAGATATTCAGTTAATTACCACACATGACACATTTAAGGAACAAATGTTTCGTGTTTTTTTACTAAAAGGTAACAAACACGCTTGTAGTTAAACAGGTAGAAGAAGTTGTACAACTATGTTTGATACTTGATATACGTGTAAAGCCAAAATACGTTATATAAAATAAATATATCGTGAGCGGCTCAGTAATTATAACCCGTTATGAAGGATGTGTGCGTCAAATCTAACGGCTTTATTAATAGTTCATCATACTTGATGTGTCAGGGATAATCAGCCACTTGGGTTCATGAAGAAGATCCTCCGTGACTCCGTGACTATTTCACACTTTATTTCACCCGCGAGTCATTTCCTTGGTCATTTTCCACAGAAGCAAATCTAATAGTTTGGAACTAATCACAGGAGGAAGACAGCGCTGATTGATTGTGTCATCTAGAATCTAAAAGATGAAACTAAAGCTTATTTTCAAGTGTGCACGGCGTAATACATGCAGTGTTACATTTACAATTTGTATTCATAATTAAACACATTTATAAAAAAAACTGTTATGATTTGTTAACTGTGGAAAACCTGGGACCTTTGACCCAAAAGCCTTTTGTTGTTGATGGATTACAATCAATAACGCAAAATAATCATTAGCCATTAAATCAAAACTCATAAACCCCAATAAAGTTATTACAAAATGCTTCAAAACAAGGAAGAGAGAGGGAGGAAGAGAGGGAGGAGGAGAGATGGGGGAGGAAAGAGGGAGGAGGAGAGATGGGGGAGGAGAGATGGGGGAGGAGAGATGGGGAGGAGAGAGGGAGGAGGAGAGATGGGGAGGAAAGAGGGAGGAGGAGAGAGGGAGGAGGAGAGAGGGAGGAGGAGAGAGGGGGAGGAGAGATGGGGGAGGAGGGATGGGGAGGAGAGAGGGAGGAGGAGAGAGGGAGGAGGAAAGAGGGAGGAGGAAAGATGGAGGAGGAGAGAGGGAGGAGGAGAGAGGGGGAGGAGAGATGGGGGGGAGAGATGGGGAGGAGAGAGGGAGGAGGAGAGATGGGGAGGAAAGAGGGAGGAGGAGAGAGGGAGGAGGAGAGAGGGAGGAGGAGAGAGGGGGAGGAGAGATGGGGGAGGAGGGATGGGGAGGAGAGAGGGAGGAGGAGAGAGGGAGGAGGAAAGAGGGAGGAGGAAAGATGGAGGAGGAGAGAGGGAGGAGGAGAGAGGGGGAGGAGAGATGGGGGGGGAGAGAGGGAGGGGAGAGGGAGGAGGAGAGAGGGAGGAGGAGAGATGGGGAGAAAAGAGGGAGGAGGAGAGATGGGGGAGGAAAGAGAGGGAGGAGAAGAGATGGGGGAGGAAAGAGAGGGAGGAGAGAGGGAGGAGGAAAGAGGGAGGAGAGAGAGAGGAGGAGAGATGGGGAGGAAAGAGGGAGGAGAGAGAGAGGAGGAGAGATGGGGAGGAAAGAGGGAGGAGAGAGGGAGGAGGAGAGAGGGAGGAGAAGAGATGGGGGAGGAAAGAGGGGGAGGAGGAGAGAGGGAGGAGAAGAGATGGGGAGAAAAGAGGGAGGAGAGAGGGAGGAGAGAGGGAGGAGAAGAGATGGGGGAGGAAAGAGGGAGGAGAGAGGGAGGAGAAGAGATGGGGGAGGAAAGAGGGGGAGGAGAGAAGGAGGAGAGAGGGAGGAGAATAGATGGGGAGGAAAGAGGGGAAGGAGGAGAGAGGTAGGAGAGAGGGAGGAGAAGAGATGGGGGAGGAGAGAGGGGGAGGAGAGAAGGAGGAGAGAGGGAGGAGAAGAGATGGGGAGGAAAGAGAGGGAGGAGAGAAGGGGGGCCTGAAGAATGAGACCTGGTATCTGGTCCTTTCTGTTTTTAATCATTCTCTTCTGTCGACAGGCGCAGGAAGAAATGGATTCTTAGATGTTTGCAATAAAGAAAAGGTAGAAGACAGTTTGACCTTTTGAACCCAACATTCACACCTTTCTCTCTCGTGGACGATCACTGATGATCACTGACGATCACTGGTGATCACCAGCTGTGAGTCTGTTCTGCTGAGAGCTTCAACACGAGCAGCTCTTCATGCTGTCGGCGCTCGTGAGGCGCCTTTTGTTTTCGTGTTCCCAGTTAAAGGAATATTCCACCAATAAGGATGTAGATAAGATACGACAGAACTTAATGCCGAAGGAAATTCTTGTTTCATTAAAGATTATTAAAAGAAGAGCAAAACAACAACCGATAGATTACGATACAAAACATATATGAACAATAGAATAACATAGAATAATAAATAATACTGACACTATTGCAAAATAGAACACAATAGCGATAAGAGTAAGGTAAATGAGAATAATAACTTAAAATAAAATCAACTAAAATGTATAAAGTTAAGTACAACAAAGACTAAATACAAGAGTAAAAATATAAAGTGTATAAGAAGTGATGCTAATAGTCATGTCAACCTCAAGAGGGAAAGTCAGCGGATCACGAAAGTCAGCAGGATTCATCCTCTGGGGATCACGAATGTCTCAAATTACACAACAATCGATCCGACAGTTGTCGAGATATTTCAGGCCGAACCAAAGTGGTGGAGCGACATCAGGACACCTGTTGAGGTGTGTTGGGTCGATAGAAGGGATTGAATCGCGTGTGTGTGCGTGTGCGTGTGTGTGTGTGTGTGTGTGTGTGTGTGTGTGTCTGTGTGTGTGTGTGTGTGTGTGTGTGTGTGTGTGTGTGTGTGTGTGTGTGTGTGTGTGTGTGTGTGTGTGTGTGTGTGTGTGTGGCAGAACAACAGAGTTTCACAGTCACAGTGACTTCATCTCCGCATGTTGATTTAACCTCATTTATTTCTGATACACTTTAGGTTTGAAGGAAATCACTGATCTCTCTTTATCTTTCCTCTCTCTCACACACACACACACACACACACACACACACACACACACACACACACACACACACACACACACACACACACACACACACACACACACACACTAATGAGCAGGTTAGCAGCTTGTCAACACCAGCAAAAACTGTTGCGAAACAAGACAAACACAAGTCGTTCAAAAATGCTCACAATGCAAAAGACAGTTTCTCATTTTCTTTCCTCTGACAGTTGTTTAGATTGCATACAGGTTTACACACACACACACACACACACACACACACACCGCAGTATGATAAAAACAAGGCAAAACAAGCTGCTTGTCAGCTGCTGAAGTGAGTTTTTATTCTTTTCCGACCGCCCTTCTTCTCGACCTCACAGTCACGTGTGTGTTATATCTGCATGGACAGAGTGCAGGACAGCAGAGGATTCAGATGCGTGGAGTTACTGCCATGTCCTCAATTACCAGCAGGAGGCAAGATTCGATAATACTGAGACCACGCACGTCTCCCCAAAGGGAAGTGAATGTGATACTGAGTGCCGTGAAGCCGGAGCTGCAGCAGAATGCACCTGCAGTGCTGCTGGATGCACAAATGTCACAGTGGCTTTCTGCTGAATACTGGACAAAGTGTGTATTCAGGGAATATCAGAGGTTGAGAGAACGTATTGACACACAGGGCGCAATGTTCTGATGCACAAAAGTGACATTTTGAGTAAAGAATTGGCATTTTAAAGTGTAAATATATCAAACTTAAAAGGCTTTTAATGCTGCTTTTTCTCCCAACTCTGCCTGGAAAATGTTTCTTTAAACAGAGTCGCTGCATATCTGCACGTGAAAGGAGAGAAGAGGAGGTCAGCTGTTCGTGTTGTGGCGCTGACGTCTTTCCCACTCGGGGATTTTGGTTCTGGTAACGCGGCATGACGGGAGGTCACAGCTGAGGAAGGGAGAGGCCCAACCGCACATGGTTCATATTTTGGAAAGAAAAAAAGAAGATTGAAGTCGCAAAAGGCTCGCAGGACACAGAATGGTCGCCTTTGCCTCAGAAAAGAGGGTAAAAGGCTTTTAGTTTGAAGGTCCCGCCTCTTTTCCGACATGCTCCTCTCTCTCTGCGGCCTTTTTGTTAATTGTCTGAGACATCAAGGGCGCCGCGGCGTCCCGGATCAAAGCCTCGGCTGCAGAGTCAGGACTTTGCTGCAGCATCAGCTTCTGTCGTCAGAGCCGGGATTCCCACCGGCCTGGCGAGGAGGGAGGAGGGAGGAGGGAGTGATGAAGAACACAGGCGTGTAAAAAGGGGTTTTAATGTGTTAAATCCTTTGAGAGATTCAGAAGAGGAATTGAGAATACAGATTGTCTCCCTTGTAAAATGACTCAGCTCTCTTTTGTTTTTCCTTTTCCTCGGGCCAAAAGTGTTGGCAGAATACCAGAAACATAAAAAAAGGGTTCAAAGACGACTGATGTGTTGAATTAAACGGATGCACCAAAGACGGGCAGTGATTTGTGAGGACTGCATACGGTCGACTGTGACGGAAAGACGACTGACGGCACTTAAAAAAAAATCATTAAATTATCTTTGTAATTGACAAACATCGCATGTGTGACGATTCAAACAGGATCCAAAATATATTTGTCTCTCGTCGCTCATATTTTCTTCCAAACGAAGATCCCGTGGCGGTCAACCAGAGGGGGCGGGACCAACGAACACTGTGACAGACAGACTGCATCACTGCAGTTGTGTTGTTATTCAGAACGTAAGAAGTAAAGGAGTACAACGAAGGCCTTGTGATGGACAGATACACAGCAGGACTTGACCTTCATAATGTCCCTCGTTAGCAGCCTGCTGTGAGCCCTGAAGGGTCAAAGGTCAAATACAGCCTCAACCTCTATATATGCTTTCTTGTTGTGATTCCACATTGTTTTAATCACTTTAAGCCTTTAAGAAGGCGGTGATTTGGTTCCATTCAGTGGTTTGGTTATGATTACAACCGACAACACCGCTCCACTCCTGCCTTTTACAACGTGCCATCCATACCATAATAACACTACTTTAGGGCGTCGGACAAATCCGGTGGTCATCTGTTTGTGTAAAACACGTTAAAGTCTCTCTCTAGAGTCGCCGTTTGGTTTGTCCGTTCTGGGCTACCGTACAAACATGGCGAGTGGCTCATTCTAAGCTAACGAAGACAGAACTATAAATAGCGATTATACACTAATGAAAAGTATTATATTCAATGTCTGCTAATAAATTAAATGTGACACGCTGGCCCTTTAATGGCGACAAATATCTCGGCACCATATTAAAATCCTTCCCCATCGAAATATAAATCAGAACAATAAAAAACAGAAATGGCATCATAAACATGTATTTTTACAAGATTCTCCACATTTTCGTCACTTTCTCTCATAAGTTGACAACAGTTGATATCTTTTCTCTTCAGATCAGAATTAGAATAATTTATTGCCACGTATGTTTTCACGTACCGTAAAAGTCGGGTTACAAGCCGCTACTACCTTCGGTGGGTGTCCCCGCTAGCTCCCCGCTGTAGCTAGCTAGCGCTGCTGCTAGCGCTCCGCTGTAACAAGACTTTTACGGTAGGCACGTGAAAACATACGTGGCAATAAATTATTTTGATTCTGATCTGAAGAGAAAAGACATCAACTGTTCAACTTGCTCGCTCCCCGCTGTAGCTAGCGCTGCTGCTAGCGCTCCGCTAGCTCCCGCTAGTTCCCGCTAGTTCCCCGACAACCACCGAAGGTAGCGAGACCAGCCCCGGCTCGACACCCGACCCGGGCAGAGGGGACGCGGGCAGTAGCAGCAGCAGCGTATAGCTAGCAGCAGCGCTAACTAGCAGCAGAGCTAACTAGCAGCAGCGCTAGCTTGCTACAGCAGGGACACCCACAGAAGGTAGAAGCGGCTTGTAACCCGACTTGTACGGTACAAGGAATTTGTCTTGGCAGGTGGTGCATAACATTAAACAAAAAATAGGAGCATGACATTTACAATTACATTTACAATAGAATATAAAATTAAAATAAAGTGCACAGACAAACAGATAACAAATGAAATGTAAGGGAAATGTGAGTGAATCTGACACAACAAACCAAACAGCTTTGCTGCTGTTCAACAAGAAGGAACGAGCCCAGTGGTGACGGATGAACACGGGGACTAAATATCACGCGTGACATATTATTGGCTTAACAACACAAACTGTCCGGGCCTCTGAGATGTCACAGCTCTTGCTCAAACTATTCAATTCTGTCATTATTCTCCCTGCAGCCCGTCTGCCGATCGATACGGTTTGTCTGGAGGAGCAGCGGGGGGCGGCATCTCTGTCTGCTCTGTGTGTTTATTAGTCTTTTAACCCAGAAGCAGGAGCAGTCTCTTTAAATAAAGGATGTAAGGCGCTTTAACTGCGTTATTACGATAAGTAGGTTTGGATTCGAGCAGATCTGATGCATTAAATATGAAATTCAGTACATGATGAGGGGGGAAAAAATGGTTCAAGGACAGAAAGATCCCCGAGGAGAAATGTTCCAGGTGAAGTCAGATTACCCAGCATGCTTCTCTCCCACCACTAACTGAGGGGAGGGGGAGGTTGTGGTTGCCATGGCAGCAGGTGAGGATGGATGGATCAAACGTGGAAAGAAGAGAACGCCGCGCGCGACGAGGATGAATGGGGAGTGAAGGCGGAAGAAAAGTGGAGTCCTTCCTCGGAGGCGGCCGCCCGAGGTGCGACGCCGGTGGCCGAGCTTTTCATTTGTCACGCCGGCAGAAGATGAGATCTTTATCTTCCTGTCTTCTGTTTGCATTCACACACACACACACACACACACACACACACACAGATGTCTTCTTTCGGTTTCAAGGTCATGTGCCGCTCCACTCCAGCGACCGCAATGAGAAATCCTCGAGCATCTTTTGGACGAGAGCCCGTCTCAGAAGACACATCTCATCTGTGCACATAAAGATCTCAAGGTTCTCAAGTGTTGTTGTTTTTTGCCTTTGCACATGAAAGGCATAAAATGTATTTTTTTCCAACCATATTTTATTCATAGATTGTTTCTATTTTGAGCCGTTTGATCAAGCCCTGAATATGAAACACAGCAGGCAGGAGCAGCTTTCAATTAAAGACGAGAAACCGCTCAGCAATGTGACGTATTCAGAGTTTTATGATAAGATTGATCCCACTCTCGTATCTCTGCGTCAAAAAACACAGCTAGAGATGAGAGGCGGTTAGCTTAGCTTAGCTTAGCATAGAGACTGGAAGCAAGGGGAAACAGCTAGCCTACAGGTTTAAATCTGTATAGAATAGATATTGTCAATGCAGATAAAAGAAATGTAAATAGAAATAAACAAATCATCCTTAAAACCCTTCATGTTGGGTTCTAGGTAAAATAGTTAGCAGCTAGTTAGCACCAGTGTATTTCTTGCGGCCACAGCTTTAGGCTGAGCCAAGATAGCTGTTTCCCCCCGCTCTCAGTCTTTATGCTAAGCTAAGCTAATCAACAGCTGGCGGTTCTCGCAGCTCACTGAGAGAAACAGATGTGAAGAGGAACGAGAGACAGACGGTGTTTGTTAGCGGAGCTGCTGAAGGATAAGAAAAGGTTTCACACTATTTAGCGTCTAAACGTCTCAGCGTTGTCGCTGCTGAAGAAGCTAACTGAAGGGTGTTTGGAGGAAAAGGTGCAGCAGAGGAGACAATGACATGGCAGCAAATATAACGATTGGTTCAACAACTAAGGCTCTTTTGAAAAGATATGACATTTAAATGTCTTCATTTTGGGGGTTCTGATTTCTTTCACAAGAGAGTTCAGGACATTTTACTTATTTAGCAGATCTGAATCCTGCAGCGGGGGAAAACAAAAATCATGCAGTTCAATTTTAGCTGGACCATAAAGACAAATTTCCCCAATAAATAGCACAATTTAAATCGTATTAAGTCGTAAACTTGCTATGGAAAATAGTTAGATTTATTCCGTCTGTATATATAATATTGTTATCTGTTTTTTATTACTGTTTTACTGATTATATACATATTACTTGTTTGGGATTTTTACGATGTCTCTTGTGTGCACTTTACCCCGTTTGCTGCTGTAATCCTGTAGATTCCCCCACTGCGGGATTAATAAAGGAATATATAATCTAACATAATCTAAATCTGAGTGGATGATTGAGGTTCAGCACACAATGTGCTGCATCTGAGAAAGAAAAGGAATTGCTCGCAGATATTAAAATGTGTACTTCAAAAACAAAACATTCAGCTCCGTCTCAACAATCTGTTTGTAAAGAAACAGATTTTTTTCTGTGTGGCTCCACTCAGACTCTGAGACACACGCCGACGTCCAGCCTTGTGCTGTTCACAGCGGACCACCTTGGTGTCCATGCTGCATGGCAAGCAGCTTCAACACAAGATAACAAAAACACATCCCGGGGCTCAGAGACTTTCCGGCCAAATTCAAAATGCTGCTCACGGCCAAAAGTTTCAAGCGTCTCTCTCTCTCTCTCCGGAGACTTTGCTATTTCTTCTCGAGGAGCACTCAAATCCCACGGCTTTTTTTTTTCCTCGGCTCGATACAATGAAATGGCCAGACTCATTCCAGATTCACCCGGAGTACCGGAGTGACAAAACAGAGCAAAAAACAGAGCAAAGCAAAGTAAATCCACCGCAGGAGGTCGTGCTGGAGATTCACTTTCCACCTCCAGGGACTTCAAAGAAGCTCAGAACTCCACAGTTGTCTGTAAATAAAAAGCTAAACTTCAACCAATCGGAAAGCGTGGCCGTCTGTGTTCAATGATTCTGTCAACTCAGGTAAGAGGAAACTATTAAGAGAGTAAATAAAAGTGAATCTTGTCAAAATAATCTTCACAGAAAGAAAAAGAAAGAGCTGAGAAAACTCAAAGTTTTAAAAGGGAAAAACTAAATTCTAAGGATTTGACTTGATTTCAACTCAAATGTTTAACTTCTGTGAACTAACTCTCACTTGAAATTCTCCGTTTACAACTGAGTTTGGATAAAAACAACGTGTTGACACATTTTGTTGTGTTATTAGCAGCGAATACTGAGGGACACAACACAACCTTTCACAATAAGAGCGCAGAAAGAAGCCTATTTTCATCGTTGTTTGCATTGTTTTAATTTTGAGAGAAATGTAAACTTGTTTTATTTAAGAAATTTAAAAAAATCTGTTTGCCGCTGCCTTTTATTAAGCTGTTTCCTTAAAAGCAATGTTTATTATATTTCATATTATATTTGATCTTGTTGTTATTTTCATTTATTTCTCTTAAATGACAGTGTTTACATTTTACTTGCATTATCTTTTTATTTCTTTTGCACTTTTATGTTTTATGTGAAGCGCTTTGTTGCTGAAATGTGATAAATAAACTTGGCTTGCCAAATGCAATGCATGCTGGGAAGTAAACAAGCAAACAATGGTCTTCAATAACTTCATTTGATGAGTTAACTCAAACAATCGATCGGACATTTAGTGAACTGAAAGTGAGAATGAAACAACAGTTAATAATAAATTCAAAGTGTACTTAATATTAATAATAATTAATAATGATTGAGACTTCACAGTGCAAAAGATAAAGTGATTTATTTTATTATAAAAATCAGATTTTACATTTCCAATCGTATACTTTAAATGCTGATAATTAAAGTTTATATCTCCAAAACAACTTGTAATTGTTATTTATTCCAAACAATATTAAACCAGCTGATCTCCCGACTGATGACGAAGACTGATGAGGAAGAACTGAGATCAGATTTGAATGTTTTCTTTAAAGACTGCGGACGGATTCAAGCTGCTCTGACTGAAACTTTAATGCTTCGTGGTTTGATGGCATCAATATTTCAGTAGAGCTAAAAATACAGTTGTAAGTCAGAGTGGGGAGGGCAGAGTACTGCGACAAATACTTCTGTTATCCGTTAATGCGCTGATCGTCTTCTCCATTTATTGATTTGTTGTTTTATGTATAACGTTGACACCTTCGACTGTCTCGTTTCGTCTCGCTGACGACCCCAAAACCCAAAATATTGCGTTTAAATTGAGATGTTTCTGCTTGGAAATCATTCAAATTATTAATTGATCATTAAAATACTTTATTAACAAGAGAAGTAAGCAGAGGTGGAAGTACATTTACTCAAGTACTCTGCTTTAGTACAATTCTGAAGTACTCAAGTTTTTCTTGTACTTCGTTACATCGCAGAGGAAAATATTGTTCTTTTTACTCCATATGATTCAGATTATTGATACAAAATAATAAATATATAATACATAATATAATACATAAACTACCCAGCAGGATATGAAGTCCATCTTTTCAACACATTAATGCATCAATAACTATAATCCAGTAAGATAAGAAGTGTCTTATAAGTCTTTTTTACATGTAACAAAGTATTTATACACAGTAGTATTGCTACTTTTACTTCTTTAGATCTGAATACTTCTTACTTTTTAGTCATGAGGTGCAGCTTTTCCCCAAACAAATTAAACTTTACAATCAAAAGAAAGTGTTTTGCTCTGAGCCATCCCTCACACACACACAGAGACACACACAGAGACACACACACACACACACACACACACGAGACCACCAGCGTCTCCCTCGTGTCGACATGCGATCCGACCTCCTGACTCTGTTTTTGTGTCTTTACAGCTGCTCTGAACAACGACCACACACACACACACACACACACACACACACACACACACACACAATAATTATGTAATTTAAGTGATTTTTTTCTGCCTAAACTTGATACTTTATTAAGTATTTCTGGAAAACAAGCAGTTTAAAAACAGAAAATCGTAAATAGTTTTCCTGTCGTTTTCTTTCATTTTATAATAAGGACATTAACTGACAGAGATGAATAATAATTCAAGGTCTATAAACGTCCTGGCCTGCAGCTCTACTGTGGGACTGTGGAGCCGCAGCATCATTTAGATTTAAAGATTCAGGGACGGTGCAGGTGAAAACCCACGTTGGGCCAATTAGCTCGTAGCTGCTGCTTTAAATGCAAACGGCCGTGTTAACACATCCTGCAGGTCCTGGGGAAAACTGAACATCTGCTGAAAGCGGCGGCCATGTTTATCCTCAACAGGAGTTGGCTCAGAGCCAGCGACGGGGTCGCACACATTTTGGCAAAACCACATATTTTTTGCCAACGGTAGGATAATAAATGAGTAAGGACATTTCAGAGCAACTACATCAAGAATGACAGATGTGATAGACAGGAAAGGCAGCACTTAAATGAATGGTTAAGGGCATGTCTCCGTCGTCCAAACCATCCTTTGGACAAATATGAAACATGCAATTGTGGCGATTCACATTTTGACGATTATAATTATCATCATTCAAAACAAACTGCATGAATCTCATGAAAGTTGGATATTTCAGCAGCAAATTTGTTCGAGGAAGAGCAACCTTTAAGGTGGAAAAAAGGTGGAAAGTGGAAATTAAGTTACAAAATCCAGCTGTTCTGCAGAAATACGCTAGTCTCCCTTTAAATGTTACGGCAACCAGCTGCAGAAAAGATTTTAATTGCATTTAACTCTTAATGCATCCATGTCTTCCCAAATATTCATGCACACTACAGACCTGTTGCTCATGTACTCCAATTGAGCAACAGATTTAAACAATATATATATATATATATATATATATATATATATATATATATATATATATATATATATATATATATATATTATAAAGGTCACACTGAGTTGGCCAGTGAAATTCAGATTAGACTGTGGGTATTATATAAATAACCTAAAGCTTCATGACAATTCCCATCGTTCTGCTGAACAGCTTCTGCACGTGACGACGCTCTTCTCTGCAGAGAAACAACGAGTCTCTGTGTGGACGTCAGCACTGAGAAACACAGGAAGCAGTGAGACTGAAGGAGAAAGCGTCAAATCAAGGATCCGGAAAAAAAAACATCTTGTGACACAAAACGAGTCTGAGAGTGTCGTCTCAGAAACCATTTCTATTTATAGCTCTGTGGTAAACGACACTGATACGTCTGTTTTCATGAGCTGGTGTAGTTTTACATTCTGTGTTCCACTCCTAAAGGCGTCGGATGGTTGAAGTCAGACTAGTGAAGTTCTTAATGGAGCTGACTTTGTGTTGAGGGAATATTTTTGACACAAAGCTGGAAGAAAACTAGCTGCAGAAGTAAAGTCAAATCAAATTAATAAAAGAAAATTAGTTGGTTTACTATTTTGACATTCAATACATTTTTAAGTATATATTTTTTAAGCAAAAAAAAACACTTGCAAATTCCAGCTCCTTGAAAATGAAGATTTTTACAATCATACAAGATAAAATATTGTAGAATTTGTCGGACAAAATACAACATTTAAAGACGCAATTTGGGGTGTTTTTTAAATACGTTTTATATGAAATGTGTTAAATCTGCATTCTCTCTCCTGACCACTAGGGGGCGACTCCTCCGGTTGTATAGAAGTATATGCTTCATGTGTTAAATCTGCATTCTCTCTCCTGACCAGCAGGGGCGACTCCTCCGGTTGTATAGAAGTATATGCTTCATGTGTTAAAGCTGCATTCTCTCTCCTGGCCACCAGGGGGCGACCCCTCTGGTTGTATAGAAGTAAATGCTTCATGTGTTAAAGCTGCATTCTCTCTCCTGACCACCAGGGGGCGACTCCTCTGGTTGTATAGATGTATATATAAATGACTCTACTTCTCTCTTGATTTATCTTACACTTATTTAATACCCATTGCACTCTTGTTGTCGTTGATTGTTGATTGTTGTTTGTCTCGTCTAACGTCCCATGTCCAATGTATGCACCTTCCGCCTCGAAAAATTCCTCGTTTGTGAAATCATTCCTGGCAATAAACAGTTTCTGATTCTGATTTATTCCCTCAGTAAACATTGTAAACATGAGTTTATGTCTCAATCTCTAGTTTCAAGTCTTCATTTAGTAAATTATGGTAATTATGGTTGCAAAAAAACAAGATGTGACCAAAATGCGGCCCTCAAGGCTCCAAAACCGTGGTCCACAAACCAACGAGTGACTCCGTTCACGACTTCTATCCAGTCTGTAGTTCACGATGACTGATGTCAGAGTCAATAAACACCCAACTCTTCATCCTCTTCTATAAATGATGGCGGTCCTGGCATCCAATCAAAAATAGATCTTGACACACACCCACACAACAAGACCAGGCGTTGACACACACACACACACACACACACACACACACACACACACACACACACACACACACACCCCATCTGATGCTGCTGACGTGTATAAAAGATGTCGTGGCATTCAGCCTCTGATGTTTCCTCCTCGTGTGCATCTGGCTAATAGCCGCCTTAGGAGATCCTCTGAATGTCTGTCAGCACTTAGCCGAGGCGCTCTGTTATAGTAACACACACACACACATATATATATATATATATATATATATATATATATACATATTCATATACACACAGAGGCTCAGTGGCATGCTGTCACAAACGCACATCCATGCTGCAGGATCTAATTTCATCTGAGATTCGGTAGAGCTCTCAGATTGCGCCGCATGGCTCCGGGTCATGTGATCATCACGATACGGTGATGACACATTACCACGCATATCCTCGTCAATATGTCTACGGGTACGAATAATTCAAGGAACGGGTACCGTAAGAGTCGGGTTACAAGCCGCTACTACCTTCGGTCAGTGTCCCCGTTTGCTCCCCGCTATAGCCAGCTAGTGCTCATGCTAGCGCTCCGCTAGTTCCCCGCTAACTTCCGCTAGCTCTCCGCTAACTTCTGCTAGTGCTCCGCTAGCTCCCCGACAACCACCGAAGCTCCGCTAGCTTGCTCGACACCTGACTCGGGCACAGGGGACGCGGGCAGTAGCAGCAGCAGCGGGGAGCTAGCAGCAGCGCTAGCTAGTGCTGCTCCTAGCTAGTGCTGCTCCTAGCTAGTGCTGCTCCTAGCTAGCGCTGCTTTAGCTAGCGCTGCTCCTAGCTTGCTACAGCGTGGACACTGACCGGAGGTAGGAGCGGCTTGTAACCCGACTTTTATGGTACTTTCACACTTTAAACTACACGACAATTAAAGGGAAACATAATCTTTGACAGACAGATTATGGTGAATGAGCGGCATTGTTGTGTATTCTTAAAGGCCCTGCACACACATACACACACACACACACACACACACACACGCACACACAGAAACACACACGCACACACACACACACACACACACACACAAACACAAACACACAGGTGTGTTTTCCAGTCAGGTTAGTCCTGTTCATCCTGAATAGAGGTATAATTGTGCTTATAAAAAAATTAATAGACCTGTGGGAATGTCTCTAAGTGCGATGTGTTACCTCCATTTAGTAATATTTAAATTGTGATATTACTCAGATACTGTCGCGTTTTTACTATAGTACCAAAAACATTTACAAAAGTTGTTTTGTTTTTTGTTTAGAGGACGAGGAATATAGAAGGAAATTAGATTTCAGGCATCAGGAATGTTACTTTAAAGCAGATATGTGGTCGGCGTCAAGCTGAATAAATGTATAAAGAAAGCATAATTAGACTATATGAAGTGGCAGGTCATTTATTTATGTTTTGAGCAGGTAAAATAACATTTAACCCTAAATTCTGATTGAGTATCTTCTCGTTTCCTTTTCTTGTGCACTACCACGAGCTGCACAAATACATTTAGGGTAATTTAAATTGTGGCGTTCGGCGAAAGATCTGAATCCGTACCTGCCAGGTGCCATTATGAACACTAATCATGTCAAATGATAATCAGTAAATATTGGGAGCAGCTGAAGTCCGCAGGCTTCTTGGAAACAGTCAACAGTTCTTCATCACAGTGATTACCGCTCGGCAGCAGGAGGTTAATTACTTTCCATCGCTGCAATGACTGGTAACAATAAAGAAACTGAATTCATTCGTCGTGTGAATTGTTGCAGGAGGCTCGCGAAGAGACACGGAGGTACGTCGTGCCTTTGTTCTGAGTCACGAGGCCGACGGGCGAGACCTCGCCTCACAACTACATGTTTACGAGAAAGTGTGTTGAAGAGAAAGTGTGTTGAAGAGAAAGTGTGTTGAAGAGAAAGCGACAACGAGAGACGGCGGCCGGGCGACATTCCTACGACGGGAGCGTGGCTTTACGTCCCATGTCGCTGACGGAGGAGACAAAGAGATGACACGCGTGTGTGTGTGTGTGTATGTGTTTGTCTGTGTGCGTGTGTGTCTGTGTGTGTGTGTGTATATATGTGTGTGTGTGTATGTGTGTGTGTTGGTGAGGAACGTTTAGCATCCTTAGCTGCTGCTGTATTTCATGCATGTTTTGTGTGTGTGCGTGTTTGTCTCTGTGTGTGTGTGTGTGTGTGTGTGTCTGTGTGCGTGTGTCTGTGTGCGTGTTTGTCTGTGTGCGTGTGCATGTTTGTCTGTGTGTGTGTGTGTATGTGTGTGTGTTTGTGTGTGTGTGTGTGTGTGTGTGTGTGTGTGTGGGTGAGGAACGTTTAGCATCCTTAGCTGCTGCTGTATTTCATGCATGTTTTGTGTGTGTGCGTGTTTGTCTCTGTGTGTGTGTGTGTGTGTGTGTGATCTCTCTCAGTCCATTTAGAGTCAAACAGACCATAAAGCAGGGGATGCTTTAGGGCGGGGCTACAAGGTGATTGACAGCTCTCTCTCTACCAGAGACGTATACGGCGTCTCTACGTCGCTCCTCCTCAGTCCAAATATGGTCACTTCCTGTTCACTGGTTGCAAAAATCCAAGATGGCGACGTCCAAAATGCCAAACTCAAAGCTTCAAAACTGTAGTTCACAAACCAACGGGTGAGGTCACGACGACTACGTGTACTTCTGATATACAATATAAGCTTCAAACAATGTTTTGTTAGCATTTAAAAAATTATGAATTATTGGGACATTTTTCCGGCAGCGTGAACACTCGTCTATCTTCCACGTCCCGCTGTTATTACAGCCAGTCGAGCTGGTGACCTTTAACCTGCTGCAGACTTGGACTTGCTCCCAAAAAAAAAACGTGTACCGTAAAAGTCGGGTTACAAGCCGCTCCTACCTCCGGTCAGTGTCCCGCTGTAGCAAGCTAGCAGCTCTTGGTGCTAGCTCCCCGCTGCTGCTAGCTCCCCGCTGCTGCTAGCTAGCGCTGCTGCTAGCTCCCCGCTACTGCTGCTACTGCCCGCGTCCCCTCTGCCCGAGTCGGGTGTCGAGTCGGGGCTGGTCCCGCTACCTTCGGTGGTTGTCGGGGAGCTAGCGGCAGTTAGCGGAGAGCTAACGGAAGCCAGCTGGCTACAGCGGGGAGCAAACGGGGACACTGACCGAAGGTAGTAGCGGCGTGTAACCCGACTTTTACGGTAATCAAACTGCTGCTAAAAAGAGAAATATTAATTAAACAACTTATTTTCAATATTACAATTTCGGACTTCTCGGACAGAACCTGGGAGGTTCCAGCTCCCGCAGGGTTCAGATAAGCTACAAGATAAACTGCCCCATATGCTCTGGGTTTAGGACGCGTTACGCTAAACCTTCCTGACGTTGAACTGCAAAGATTAGTGTTTATCGAGGCAATTAATGTCCCTGCGTCTCGTTAACTAATGAGGCAGATTTCATAGGTGGGAAACCCTGCAGGCGTCTCGAGGTTCACCTTCATGAAAAGAGCTGCGACTGAACCATTTTGTGCGAGGAGGTCTTTTTGTTTTCTTTCTTCCATCACCCACTTTTCTTTCCAACACTAGAACACACACATACAAGCACAGCACGAGTCTCTCTCTTTTGAGGAACCCCACAAAGGCAGAAATTCCTCTGCAGATGAAGCAACACCTCGCCTCGGGCTCTTCTGAGCTCCTCTGGTTTTTTTTTGTTCTTCTTCCTTGGACCCGTTACTGTGAGCTGCACCGACACACAGCCCCCTAATAAAGCAAAAAAACATTAAAACCAGATAGAGAGAGAAAGAGAGAGAAAGAGAGGGGGATATTTATGGCGCTTCCCCGCAAGGCCTCGCTTCCTCGTTGCGACCCACATTCTGCGACGGTTGAAATATTCATCGACCGTTATCGCGGCGGATCAGTATGGAGGCCGTGCGTCGTGTATCGAATATTTCAACAGCGAAACAACACGTGTGCGATGTTGTGCGTCGCTCCGGATTGTAATCTACCGCCCTTTTTTTCGTCGTAGTCAAAAAAGAAGATGGCGAGGCCGAAAGAAACGAGAAATCTCTGCGTATTTGCCTCCGAGCGCGATCCTTCAGTCGGCTACCGTTTTCAAAATGTCAGCTGTGATTTCATCAGGCGTCATAATGCTCTCCGACCGGGCACCAGATGCCTTCAGAGGAGAGGCAGCATCATCTGTCTTCACACACACACACACACACACACACTAGTTAGTGGAGCTACCGTTACTGCAACTCAGCACTAAATGCACAGCCGATGGGCGGAGGCAGGAAAAAAAAGACGACTCTGCATCCCAATCTGTGGGAGGAAGACTCTGAAGACACGGCAGAGAAAAGTCTGCTTCGCCGCGTGCACTGGGAGGAGCACCTGCTACGTTATTAGGGAGCATATGTTGCTCTTCTCAGCTACAAGTCATCCAGGGCGCTTCACTACAGGAGGATGAGAAAAAAGAGAAAAGAAAAGGAGAGGCAGTGACGTATTAAACGACTGCATTTGCTGATGGAAATACAAAGTATATCGTTTGTAGATGGATGGATTGACATGACCCCATGGTCCCCAGAGGATGAATCATTATGGTCATCAGGTCAACTTTTCAATTCATCCAATACTTTGGTTTATGACCAAATATTATGGATTTATACCTGCTAAACATCAGCATGATAGCATCGACGTTGTGAGCATGTTAGCATTTAGCTCAAAGCACCACTGAAATCATCATATTATAAAACGGGTAAAATATGCAGTTATGCTGCAGCATATGTGGTCATATTAATGCAACACACTTTTCACAACTGCCAGTGATGTGATGTGAAAGTTTTTCACCCGGAAGTAGCGCTTAAACCCGCAATAAATGAGTTTACTTGTGTTGATATGAACACAGTTTTGACATCCAACAGCAAAACTGTGAGCAAACCCACTGCTTATTTACGCCTTCAGTAGTTCCAGAGTAACAGGATCATGTTTGTGTAAATCCAATATTCTCTCTTTTAGCTCTGTTTTTGGTCTCCACCACCAAATAGCTGCTAAATGCTAAATGCTCCACTATGTTCCACAGTTAGCCGCTAAAAGTGAACCTCCATATAAAACGGGAGCTGTAGATTGGAGGTGATATTTTTCCGTGGCTTCATCATCACTATGAATGAAACCTCTTTAAGCGACAAAAAAAAAGAGACGACTTGCATGATAATCTGCATTTATTTTTGTCCTAGTTTAGCTATAATGCAAAAGTTTGGGAACACCTGCTGTAGGCAAAGATTTGTTTATGTTAATCATAACTCAACTTCCTCTGCGAGAACTCCCACACTGCAGTGAAGGCCTCGATGTGCATGAAAGAGAGTCATAACCAAAACACATGACATCGCAAGCTCTCCTCCTTTTCGTGCTTTCATCAGAAGGATTCCTGATCTCAGACAGGACACCGAAATATTATATTATCTACGAGAGAGAAATGCTCCTCTAATATTCAATCAATCAAAAGACATTTTATGAAACTGGACGGCTCACGTGATGTTTGATTTTTATAGTAATGTAACATTCCCAAAGCTGAAGATGTTGGTAACTTCCCGCTGAAGAGCCAGTTGCATTTATCCAACTGCAAAACAATGAAACCAGAATTAATATCCAGCTAAAACGATTGTTTATCGACACTGTGAACTGTGAATGTTTAACAGTCTCAATCGTGTGTTGAGAACCGGATATAAAACTGATGTGCAGCAACCTTTGTTGTTGGGAGTCGCGGCAGTAATTACTATTTACAGCGTTACATGAATGACATTTCCCCTGATTGGTGCTCTAACTCAGCTCTGCAGAGATCCATCCTGCAGGAGGAGGAGCCTGGATGTGTGAGTCATCACCGGGTTTATGATGACCCACAGACTCCAAGATGCCGTCCAGGAATTAGTTTGTTTGCACCAATACACGTTCTAAAAGCAGTTATGAATATATAGACATCACATCACACTCATGTAGAGCACCAAGTACAAATGTGAGGTACTTCTACCTCAAATGTGTGCCACTTACTTTCGTCTTACTAGTAAATTAAGTAAGAAATTCAATGTAACTTGAAGTGTTATTAAAACAAAATGTACTTTTGTTCAAATCCAGCATGTTTGTTGGGAGAATATTGACTGTAAATGAACATCAAATTATTATTTTTTTTCTCCCACGACCGTGAACGGCTTCTCTTTCGTCCTGATTTGATGATTAAAGTTGAGATTTCCTCAAACTGTGGAGGACTTTGTAGAAGTTCTTCCTTTCTCTCCGGCAAATATAATTTTACAATTTAGTGTCGCTATTTATTTTTTTTTAACCCCACGACGTCTCGACGGAGTAAACAAATGAATAGAATAAACAGTTCATTCCTTGGTTCCCTCTCAAAGTGTGTAGCCGGTTGAGTAGACGTGAGAAAAACAGGAAACCAGAAACAGAGAAACTCAGCTTGTCAACGCCTGAATCCCATAAACTTTATGAAAAGAAATAGATTCGGGATCTTTCTAGTTTATCCGTCAAATCCTGATTCAACATGTTAATTATTGCGATAACCTTCAGCCACATGAGTTTTCTCTCCGTTCTCAGTCCTCGCCGTCGCATCGATGGCGGCCGAGCGCCTCAGCGGTGCAGCGGCCGCGTGCGGTGACGGGGAATCAGCTCAGCGGGGGTCAAAAGGTCGTGGAGAGCAGAGCGACATGAAAACCTCGACGCGGGACGAACAGCAGCTACTCCAGAGACTAGTCGTCCCCGAGAGGAAGAGGAAGGTCGACGGGAGCGTTTTGTTGTGAATAATGAGGATAAACTCTCATTAGTTTGTTCAATTCTAAGAAAAGAAATCCACTGTAGAAACAAAGGATCTACTGGAGCATCTGTGAGAAAGTTTAGGTTTTATTAATCCTAACTTCAACTAACGGGTTCATTAAAACTACAATTTTTTTGTTTCGTTTCTAACCCTAAAAGGCCACACATGCAGTACAGGGGGAGGGGCCTAAATTCGACAACAATGACTTTGTTTCACGTGTATTATTTAAAGAGACAGCGAGTTTCCATCATGTTTGTTTATTTCAAACCACAAAGAAAGAGATTTAACTCTAAATAATGCATGTTTGCAGGTCTGCTAGGATAGATCAATAGAGCAAGGGATAGAATAGACATACGAGACGTGACGAGATAAGATAAGACAAGTTAAGATAAGACAAGATATTAGTTCGACTAAATTCCCATTAGATGGTTTTGCTGCAACACAACATTCCAAGTTCGAATCCGGCGATATTCCCTGGTATTGCACACAAAATAACAGGATTTAGGAAAGTAAATAAAAACTGAGATATATTTGCAAATGAACCCTTCATGTCCTTCTATTCACAAACATGTCGCCTGTAGATTTCTTTAGAGCATGAACTGTGGGATCAAATGATTGTGGCTGTGATAACTTCCCACAGACTAAATCCTGACTCACATGTTGTAAACCTCCCACCGATGCCGCCATGCAGTCGGCAGGTAAACAAACCACGAACTCTTTTGGCTTCAAGCTACTCAGATGAACCGCGTGTGGATAAATGTTTCAGAGTCGGGGTTTTTTCCTGGAGCCAGTTTCATACAGCAGGAGTTCCCTTTCCATGACTCAGCTGCTGATGAGTCATGAAGCACCGGCCAAACAAACACAAACACTCTGTTCATCTCTGCAGGTCTGCAGGTTTTAAAACCACACAATGCAGATTGTGCAATGAGATTTTTTAAAGCCTCGTTTGTCTTTTTGTTTTGTGTGTCGACAATGAATCAAAACGTGCCGCTGATCCCACCGAGGATCCAGTTTCCTTCTGCACATTTCTGCAGGTTTTGGTTACTTTTAGGTGGAATTTGAATGGGATTTAAATGCAATTGAATTATTCATGTACAAAAGCTAAACAGTTAGCAATTCGTTTGGGGCCATTCATTAATATCTGTCTGCAGATTTTCATCCTGCATATTTTTGTACTATCTTGTGCTGCCTCCTCTTATGTAAAGATTGCATTGTTCCTTAAAGATTATTTTGAAGATGAATGATTTCATTCTATAAAATGATAGGAATCTGCTGTTTCTAGAACGCATTGCGACATCTTAAAATAGCTCATTGGTGGCTCAATTTGCATTGACGTAAAATCAAAAAGAAGCAAATCCTCACATTAAAAAAAACTAAATATCATCAAACATTTGTTCTATAGCTTCTTTGCCTGATAAGTTACTGAACACCTGTATAAATCCCCTCATCTTCTGCCCTTTACTTGACCTCCACCTTCATGACTCCCTAAAAACAATCTTTCCTCAACAGTTGCCAGTGCCGAGCAGAAGAAAATAAGCCGCTCTCCCCTCGCACAGTTGGACTAAACGACCGAGACACCGAGTCAGATTAATTCCCCGCGGCTCAGGAGGAGGCGGGATGGGGGGCTAACTGCACCCCTGTAGTGCGGCGGCTCGTTACAGAGGCATCGCGTTATCAGAGGCGACATCTTCCTGCGCCGCTGAGCCGCCTTATCGCAGAGCCGCTCTGCCGATGGCTCTCAGAACAAAACTCATTTCGGAAAGAGAGAGCGGAGCGACGATGAGAGCGACACAAACACAACACACTCGTCCCCTCGTCCCCTCGTCCCCTCGTCCCCTCGTCCCCTCCGCCCCTCGTCCCCTCCGCCCCTCGGCCCTACACCTGAAGCTGCTCGTCTGGCTGCTGTCACACTGGGTTTGGACTCTGGACCTGAAGGTTCACAGCTGGAGCCCGGGCCTGTGGGTTTACTGACATGTTTTGCAGCAGGGTGGTGACACACAGATGTGTGACTCATGGCACTTTAACACACTTTAACACACTGTAACACACTCCCAAAGAAACCTTTTGCCAGCAGGAATCCTTCATACAGAAACCAACTATAGTCTGACGCTGTGTTTTGACGTGAACACGAACAATGTGCTGCAAAAACAGATTAAACGCTTCGTTAAAAGTATACATAAAACTACAGTTTGAGTCATTTTCTTGATACCAGACGAATTTGTAAACACATCTGTGCTTCATTCATCTGAGCAATCTGTTGTTGCCACAGACGTCACAAAAGAAGTGGACGTAAATTGTTGTGACGTCACACATCGGTTTGTGTGATGACGGATGTTTTGAAGCCTAATCTTAATAAAAGAAGGATTTAAAAAAGGTGAAGCTGATCATGCAGACGAATAATAACTGTTTTTGTCCCACTTTCTCTTCTTTACTTGCAATAAACTGAAAAAAAAAAGCTTGAGCAGAACACATTTGCATTTTATATGAGGACAATTAGCTTTGTTCACCCACTTCTGGCCAAAAATAACACGTTATTATGGGCAGCTGCTGGTTTTGGGGCTGAACAGCTTCAGTCTGCAGATCAGCAGCTTCACTGCAGACTAAAGACATCAGAGGAAGGACGAAACACTGACTGCAGCCGGGTCTCGTATTTGCAGATCCTGAACAATGATGATTACAAAAAAGCATTAATACGCAGTCAGCGTTGGTTTAACTGGCCGTGTGTTTGTGGTACTTAATATGGGAGCATGAAACAAAAAAATATAAATAAATAAAGCCAATTACCTCACTCAGCCTCCGTCATGATTGCACTTGGTTAAATCACCTTAGGCGTGTTTACAGCATCATCTCATGCAGCGCCCTCAATAAATGACTCAATGCCGCGGAAACGAGGCCGTGAGGGCCGAGAAGCACCGGGGCTCCCCGAGACACGAGGGCCTCTGGGGCCCGTCGGTTCCTCCCGACGAGATATTCAGTTTCATCTCTTAACAGCCGGCCGCTGCTCATCAGACAAACAACAAGGCATTTGTTTTGGGACTATTTTCAGCGGCGGATGAATCCACATTTTGTGCTCTAGTCTAGTGAGTATTTGTGGCAGCAGGACGGTGCGTGTGCGTGTGTGTGTGTGTGTGTGTGTGTGCGTGTGCGTGTGTGTGTGAGATTGAGTCAGAATAAACTACAGTGTGTGTTCATGGTGATGAAGGAGCAACGGTGAGGCTCACTGATGTGTTTTTAATTTAGCTCTATGGCTCGGAGGAGGAAGAGGCTTTAGACACACACACACACACACACACACACACACACACACTGAAGTTGCCCTCTTCACCCCCGTGCCCCCCCCCCCCCCCTCACGCCGCGGCCGGCGAGGCAGTGACATCGACACCGGAGCGCCGAGGGTTTGACTCCCCATTAAAGTTTAAAAGACAGAGACAGGAGACGAGGCCACAGGTACAGGAGGAGAAGGTTTTCAAAAAGAAACGATGAAATAATCCTTTATTGGTCCCACAGCGGAGACGTTAGCAGGACTACAGCAGCAGAGAGGACAGTGCAAACAAACAAGAGACATACGTTTAAAAAAATAGATCAAAACAAGTATAATAAATAAGTATTCACACTGTAAATGTATAATAAATAGCTAAAATATATAGGTTGTTGATATAGCACAGTGGATGCATTGGAAACAGAAGGCCTTTTTACTCTGAGGTAAGAAAACAACTTTGTTCTTTCATATTTCACCCAGAAGCAGAATAAGCAGGTTTCTGTAGCTCAAACTGTCAAAGAGGAATAATCTCTATTGGATACTACACTAACAGAATAATATTAGATATGAACAGTTAGCCGTTTACATCCATGTCATCATGTTATCAGACATGCGTGTGGTGTTGTCAGAGGCGGCGTAATGAATTCTTGAGTTGTGGCCAAAAGCAAAAGCATATTTTGTGAGGTCACCGTGACCTTTGACCCCCGCATTCCAATCAGTCCATCCTTAAAAAGACACATTCCCCTTTTGGGCGTTCATGAGAACGGACAAACAAAACCAAAAACATCTGTCCGGGCCTCAAAAACCAGGAAGAAAATGTCTTTTCACTGAAGAAATAAGTTCCAGCTGCATCTGAAACATTATGATGTAATGTGTATAATATTCGCAGCGCTCGGCCCCTTTTTTTCAATTATCTGCAGAATTGTTCTCCGGTTGATTGAAATAATAAACCCCCAGAACATGAAAACAATACCCGCCGCATCACCACAGGAGATCTCTGTGAAGACGGATGTGCCGAGTCAGCGGGAAGAAGAAGAAGAGAATCTTTCCCATTAGGGCGGGAAATGAAATGTGTCGGCGACGCGAGAGGATGTGTAAATAACGAGGGGCGGTTCAGACGACAGAAAGGGCTTCAAACACAGCGTGGGTTGCACTGTGGGCAGAGTTTACGCAGCAAGGTTTGGGCTGCAACTTGAACTAATGCGCGTTTACATTTTGGCAATCGGCACCGTTAAAAGAGGCCGAATTAACTATTAGAACCCACGGAGGTGCAGACAACTATCACTGCATTAGTTTGATCCTGAAGAAACATAAAAACGTGATAACTCTCCGGCTCTGGGTTTATTTATAGGGAGCGTCTTTTCTTCCCTATGATTTCAAAGCAGATTTATGAGCGATGCATTCATGACTATTTGCATGACATCTCAAGAGGAATTCACGCCGCATGTGAAGCTACGTGTTTTATGTCAAGGTGTTGGGATTCGATCATCAGATTCAAAAATCCTTTTGGTGAAATTTGCTGCAATCAGACCGCAAATTAAGTGTACTTAAAGTTAAGGCTCAGCGATAATTCAACATGATAATTGATCTTATTATTATTCATCTTTCAATGGAATCGGATCGTGATGAAATCATATATCGAGTTATTTGAGACACAATTACGTCGTCTAAATAGATTTTTTGTAAACAAGCGCACAGAAATCTGAAGTGAAAACAAACTACTGTCTTCATCTGATCACTCTATATCAAAGTCAGTTTTATTTGTCACTTCTTCCATATTGTGCAAACATACAGAAGACCTGAAATTATGTTTCTCTACTGTCTGAAAATAAAGTGAATAGTGCAACATATAAACTAGACAACATATAACATATAACCAACATATAAACATATAAACTAGACAACATAGCATAAACAACATATAAACATAGTGCAGAAACATAAAGTGAATAGTGCACCAGTTAAGAAAAAGTAAAAATAGACAACATATAACATATAAACAACATATAAACAGTGCAGAAACGTATAAACATAGTGCAAAGACATATAAACATAGTGCAAAACAAATTAGTGCATAAACATAATAAGTGCATAGCTGTATATATTCCATTTATTTTTCTATAATTTTACTTGAAGCATTTTGCACTAAAGTTCTAAATTAGGAGAAGATACTAACTAGACTTTAAAATGTGTACATTTCCTGTTATATCGTGAGACATATCGATGTTGAAACATCCGATGGAGGATTTTGTCCATAACGCTCGGCTCTTCTGTAACAGCTGACTTCCAGTTGTGGTTTTAAAAACACCTGCGTGCACCTGTCCCAGTCTGAAGACCTCCTTTAGTATCGCGTTGACCGGCGGCGGCTCTCGAACCCGCGGCCTCGCCAACAGACGACAGGACGTTGACGCTCGAGCGACGTTTCCAGAACAGGCTTCCCAATTACTGTCCATTACGACAGTGGAAATACTGCAGGAGCACACAGACACACAAACACACACACACAGACACACAAATTCCCCCTGTGTGATGTCATTTCCTGCCCTGCTCAGGCTCCGACGCACTCGGGTGTTTTTAATAGTCCTCGGAGGCTGCATGGTGCTTTTAAAGTGAGGTGGGACCCCGTTACAGCTGAGCTAATGTTTCCAGGACAGCTGTGTGTTCCACACACACACACACACACACACACACACACACACACACACACAGGAAAAAGGTGGAGCGCTATCGGGTGATCGGTTGAGTTACGTCAGCGACAACAGAACCGAGGGACCCTGGTTGTCACGGTAACATGGGTGTGTCACAGGCCGCCATGTGGTCGACAACACATACAGACGTGTGGGGAATTTTATTTTTCATGCACAATATTTGTCAAGTATGTGGAAACCCGAGTCCCCAGCTTAAGTGTTTTAAAGCTGCATTACCTCTCCTGACCTCTGGTTGTATAGAAGTCTATGATTCACGTGTTAAAGCTGCATTCTCTCTCCTGACCACCGGGGGGCGACTCCCCTGGTTGTATAGAAGTCTATGTTTCATGTGTTAAAGCTGCATTCTCTCTCCTGACCACCAGGGGGCGACTCCCCTGGTTGTATAGAAGTCTATGTTTCATGTGTTAAAGCTGCATTCTCTCTCCTGACCACCAGGGGGCGACTCCCCTGGTTGTATAGAAGTCTATGTTTCATGTGTTCAAGCTGCATTCTCTCTCCTGACCACCAGGGGGCGACTCCCCTGGTTGTATAGAAGTCTATGTTTCATGTGTTAAAGCTGCATTCTCTCTCCTGACCACCAGGGGACGACTCCTCTGGTTGTATAGAAGTCTATGCTTCATGTGTTCAAGCTGCATTCTCTCTCCTGACCACCAGGGGGCGACTCCCCTGGTTGTATAGAAGTCTATGTTTCATGTGTTAAAGCTGCATTCTCTCTCCTGACCACCAGGGGGCGACTCCCCTGGTTGTATAGAAGTCTATGCTTCACGTGTTAAAGCTGCATTCTCTCTCCTGACCACCAAGGGGTGACTCCTCTGGTTGTATAGAAGTCTATGCTTCATGTGTTCAAGCTGCATTCTCTCTCCTGACCACCAAGGGGTGACTCCTCTGGTTGTATAGAAGTCTATGCTTCATGTGTTCAAGCTGCATTCTCTCTCCTGACCACCAGGGGGCGACTCTGGTTGTATAGAAGTCTATATAAATGACTCTACTTCTCTTGATGTATTCCCTCAGTAAACATTGTAAACATGAGTTTATGTCTCAATCTCTAGTTTCAAGTCTTCTTCAATACAGCATGATGTTCATTTAGTAAATTATGGTCATTTAGAGTCAAACAGACCATAAAGCAGGGGACGCTTTAGGGGCGGGGCTACAAGGTGATTGACAGGTCTCTACCAGAGTCCAAATATGGTCACTACCTTTTATTGGTTGCAAAAATCAAGATGGCGACGACCAAAATGCCGAAGTCGCGGCTTCATAACTGCGGTCCACAAACCAACGGGTTTGGATATTTAAATATTTAAAGTTAAAGATGAGGACAAAGAATAACACTTTCAAGATGTAAAACCACTTCCTTCCTTCTAGATTTCAGTGAGTAAACTGGCAGCTTGGGAAACATCCCGTTGATGGACATTCTCTCAAACTTTGTAAATAAGAAAAACTACTTTTCTCCGCTGTCAGGAGCAGCATCTTGTGCTCAGCGGCCCCCCGGAGCAGCGCCTCCATCATCACACTCCAGTGACTTCCATCACGCTCCACCGGCCCTGACGTCTCCCTCAGTCCAGAGAACATGTCAGTGATGCTTCTTTGCTTTTTTTTGTTTACCCAAACTCTAGTGCTTATGATTTACAGGATTAAAATCCCTATTATGTCATTAAAAGGACAGTTCATCCCAAAAATAACATAAAAAATACGTATTTATCTTCTTACTTGTATTGTTATTTATCGGTCTAGGTTGAAAAACAATGAACAGAATATTAGGACTGAGGAGGAGTCTCTGGTAGAGGCAGCTACCTGTCAATCATCTTGTAGCCCCGCCCCTAAAGCATCCTCTGCATCATGCTGTATTGAAGAAGACTTGAAACTAGAGATTGAGACATAAACTCATGTTTACAATGTTTACTGAGGGAATACATCAAGAGAAGTAGAGTCATTTATATAGACTTCTATACAACCAGAGGAGTCACCCCCTGGTGGTCAGGAGAGAGAATGCAGCTTTAACACATGAAGCATATACTTCTATACAACCAGAGGAGTCGCCCCCTGATGGTCAGGAGAGAGAATGTTGCTTTAACACATGAAGCATATACTTCTATACAACCAGAGGAGTCGCTCCCTGGTGATCAGGAGAGAGAATGCTGCTTTAACACATGAAGCATATACTTCTATACAACCAGAGGAGTCGCCCCCTGATGGTCAGGAGAGAGAATGCTGCTTTAACACATGAAGCATATACTTCTATACAACCAGAGGAGTCGCTCCCTGATGGTCAGGAGAGAGAATGCAGCTTTAACACATGAAGCATATACTTCTATACAACCAGAGGAGTCGCCCCCTGGTGGTCAGGAGAGAGAATGCAGCTTTAACACATGAAGCATATACTTCTATACAGCCAGAGGAGTCGCCCCCTGGTGGTCAGGAGAGAGAATGTTGCTTTAACACATGAAGCATATACTTCTATACAACCAGAGGAGTCGCTCCCTGGTGGTCAGGAGAGAGAATGCTGCTTTAACACATGAAGCATCTACTTCTATACAACCAGAGGAGTCGCCCCCTGATGGTCAGGAGAGAGAATGCTGCTTTAACACATGAAGCATATACTTCTATACAACCAGAGGAGTCGCCCCCTGGTGGTCAGGAGAGAGAATGCAGCTTTAACACACGACTAATCAATTAGTTGATTTAATGGACATTTCTATAAAACCCTCTACAAAGAATCACACAAAAGCACCACTTTAATCTTGTGTTTACCAGAAAAAAAGCTTTTAAAAAAACAACTTATCGGCTTAAGACCTCTTAGTCCACTAAGACCAAAACCACAAATTAGTTGACAAACCGAAAAGGATCCTCTCATCCCTCCATCAGGCTGCTAGCATCTCTCATAGACTCAGAATTACAGTGAAGCTAGCAGAGAAGGGTCAGACTCTCATTGTGATTAATGAGGACGACTCGGACAGGTAGGTTAGCCACACACACACACACACACACAGACATACACACACACAGACATACACACACACAGATTCACTTTTTCACACAGACAGTGGTGGGTCTAACGATGCTCATAATAAAACCCCTCCCACCCGCTGTGTGACTCAGCGAGGGGTGCATAAAACATGAAGTCATCCAGCTTATAGTCCGGTCCCTCCTTCATCCTGAGCATTAACACTACAATATTTAATTTCCCTCCCAGGACAGCATTATCCACACTGTATTCAGCGTAAAGCAGCCTGGCTATGAAAACTAATCACGTTCCAGATAAAGGCCAATCAATTATCAAATCCGGGGGATGTTGTTGGAATTAGCGCACGCATTCAGCCCCATGTTTGACAAATGGGTTCATTATCTTCCCGCCGGATGGTCCGGCAGTCGAGGGGAGGAACGTTCATGCATAATTTATGGCGCCATTTGTACTATTCTGATGTATTTATACTCCAGAATCTCGCTTCAAGAGCAAAACAGTGGAGGCGCAGCCCTGATGGGAGGTCAACGGGGTCACGACAACAGAGTGGGCAAAGGGACGTGCAGGAGGCCAGGAGGTCAGGGCCTGTTGAGGGCCTGTTGAGGGCCTGTTGAGGGCCTGTTGAGGGCCTGTTGAGGGCCCACGAGGGGCCGAAAACCCACAAACAGACACGGAGGCTGAATCCAAATGTCTGGGACTTCCAACGTGCTCAATCGATCCAAGTCGGCTTGTAATAATAACACGACTGGACGACGCAAAAATAAATAAAATTATTATGATCCAGAGGATTTCTGCCATAGTTTTAATGATACACAGAGTATACACGAGTTCATACCGATTAATGACGTCGTGGCCCGGCTCAACGTCAAAGGACCACGTTGCGTTTGTTTATTTGCGTTCCTCCCTCCGTGACTCCCAGCATCGGACTCATCGAGCAGAGTGACAGACGGGGAGCAGAGGGTTTGGGAGGGCGACAAGTCCCGCCTTCCTCCCGCCCGCCGTCACGATATCGAATGAAGTCAAAACAAACCGCGGCTGGTTTTATCGAAAATGGAGACCGGCAGAGAAAACACACACAAAAAAAGGTCCTTGGCCTCAGGTTCACACATCAATCAGGGTCAGGATCTGTTCCTGCAGCACAGAATAATATGTCAGGGAGGAAACAATAATGCATGAAATGAATAAACCAAAAAAAAAAAATACTGCAGCCATTAAGGAGCAGGCCTGTTGCTGTCGTCCATCACCAGACTGAACGCTGACAGCGGTTTCAGGACTGAATTGGAGCGAATACAAACAATCCGTTCTTGTCGCCCGCGGCCTGAACGCTCCACGGAGACAAAAAGAAACAATTTCCCAGCTGATGGAGATTAGAAACCACATTCCCCCCCCCTCCCAACCTCTCGTTAATAGATTCCCTTCATGCTTCTTTTTTTATTTTTTTTATCTCACATTGACAAACCGGGACAAACGTCTATTTTTCTGCTTTCCAGGATGAAACATGTTTTTATTGAAAGAGACTTCTTCCGTCCGCAAACCGCGAAGTCGAATTACAAGCCTCTTTTTTCCGTTTATCTCCATCGCACACACACAATAAATGTGAATGAGAGAGGTAAAAATACTCTGCAGTAGAAGTGACGGAGCCAAAAGAGGATTAGCCCCCTCCCCTCCCTCCTGCCATAACCTCGCCGTGCTCACACAGAGTTACACATTTCCATTCAGTCGCACAGTTTACGCAGCATTACGCGGGATTATTGGTGCAGGCGGACAGTTTCGGGGATGAATCTGGCCGTCTGAACCTCTCTTGACCTATATCCTCTAACTGGAGCAATGCAGCAGCAGCGGCGGCGTCCTGAAGGGAGACGCTTCATTAGTTTCAGGATGCTCATGCTGCCTGCTTTCTTTTTTCCTGCAGAGAGTAAAACACTATAAAGAAGACAGATGGGCATCTTTGCAAGGCAGAGAAAACCGATAAAGCGTTTAAATGTTCCCCCCCAAAACTTTCCATTGCATTCCCCCCGGCCCAAGATGAGTTCGACACACCTCTGAATGAACAATATATTTGGGGACTCACAGAATACCAAGTGGGCGTAGTCAGATAAATGATAACGTGAAACCGGACCGGTGCATGCAGAGACCGCACAGAGACGTTTCTGATGCCGGTATCGGGACTGTCGTTTTATGCAACCTAACTTGATATTATTTACACTCTAGCAGGTGACTGTTGTGTCAACAGGCCTCATACAAGAGCCACTCGAATACGAACACGATCGTTCTTAAGGGGCTTTTTAGCAGAAGATGAATGGAAGTTACCATATTTGGAATGAAAGGTAGCTCCGCCCCTAAAGCGTCCCCTGCTTTATGGTCTGTTTGACTCTAATGACCATAATTTACTAAATGAACATCATGCTGTATTGAAGAAGACTTGAAACTAGAGATTGAGACATAAACTCATGTTTACAATGTTTACTGAGGGAATACATCAAGAGAGAAGTAGAGTCATTTATATAGACTTCTATACAACCAGAGGAGTCACCCCCTGGTGGTCACTAGCGAGAATGCAGCTTTAAGACATGAAGCATAGACTTCTATACAACCAGAGGAGTCGCCCCCTAGTGGTCACTAGCAAGAATGCAGCTTTAAGACATGAAGCATAGACTTCTATACAACCAGAGGAGTCACCCCCTGGTGGTCAGTACATAGAATGCAGCTTTAAGACATGAAGCATAGACTTCGATACAACGAGAGGAGTCAACCCCTAGTGGTCACTAGCAAGAATGCAGCTTTAAGACATGAAGCATAGACTTCTATACAACCAGAGGAGTCACGCCCTAGTAGTCAGTAGAGAGACTGCAGCTTTAACACATGAAGCATATACTTCTATACAACCAGAGGAGTCAACCCCTGGTGGTCAGGAGAGAGAATGCAGCTTTAACACATGAAGCATAGACTTCTATACAACCAGAGGAGTCAACCCCTAGTGGTCACTAGCAAGAATGCAGCTTTAAGACATGAAGCATAGACTTCTATACAACCAGAGGAGTCACGCCCTAGTAGTCAGTAGAGAGACTGCAGCTTTAACACATGAAGCATAGACTTCTATACAACCAGAGGAGTCAACCCCTGGTGATCAGGAGAGAGAATGCAGCTTTAACACATGAAGCATAGACTTCTATACAACCAGAGGAGTCAACCCCTAGTGGTCACTAGCAAGAATGCAGCTTTAAGACATGAAGCATAGACTTCTATACAACCAGAGGAGTCACCCCCTAGTAGTCAGTAGAGAGAATGCAGCTTTAACACATGAAGCATAGACTTCTATACAACCAGAGGAGTCGCCCCCTGGTGGTCATTACAGAGAATGCAGCTTTAACACATGAAGCATATACTTCTATACAACCAGAGGAGTCGCCCCCTGCTGGTCAGTACAGAGAATGCAGCTTTAACACATGAAGCATAGACTTCTATACAACCAGAGGAGTCGCCCCCTGCTGGTCAGTACAGAGAATGCAGGTTTTAAGACACTTCTGCATTGGCTTGGCGGTCATGTGACTTAACACATTAGATTCTTCTTTATTTCAGGGTCAGGTGACGCTGCTAATAAAAGCACCTGCTATTTTTTCCCTCGGCTTCAGCTGCTTAAAATCATAGACTCTTAAATCAACTTTAATTTTAGGACATATATGGGGCAGGACGTGTTTTGGGGATTAACGGGGCGATTCTAATGAACCTCGTGAATTCTTCTTGTTCTTTTGGTTTTCTTCATTCTTCATTGGCTTGCGTGTATCCAAAACCAATCAGTAACTGTTTATGAATTCTTTATGGCCTGAAAGAGTCAATAGCATTTCCTCTCAGTGTTGTTTTTCCCCTCCATCCAAAGATGCACTTCACAGTTCCCTCTTCAGCCATCAGCCGGATATCTCTCGTAAACGAGCTTAGTAATAGTGTTTGATGTCGATTCAAACCGGATTTCTTTTTAGTTTCGGGTATGAGTTCCATTTTGTTTCATATTTATTCTCATTATTATCCACCCAGGATCTTCCTCGACGCCACTCTTTTTACAGAGTTTGTCAAAAGTTCACTTATTTCTTTACCTGGTTCAATAAATATGAAATAATTCATACTAATCACACCTGCAACTGACTGTCATTGGGTCTGTGTTGTTTATTATTCCTGAACCTGTGAGACATGAGGAACCTGCAACCTGCAACACGGACCGGGTCAAGGTCACGGAGGGAATATCACCCGTTACCTGCGTGGCCGGCGGTTAGAGTCTCCAGGTTTCTAAATGTGACTAATTGCCCCGTCTGTTCTGCTTCTTATGATACAGGTTAGAACTCATTACTGGGATGTTCCGCCTCACCGGGCTCCAGTGCTCCGGCTCAGATGAGGGGAATTAAAACAAGCGCACACACACACACACACACACACACACACACACACAGATGGGTTGTATACTTACAAATAATTGGTTGGTTTTTATCTGTTATCTGAGTGCATTACAGCTTTTGTCCCTTCCAGCTCCAGAGAGAGGCACAATTCCAGTAATATTTTTATATTAATGGGTAAATGTCCTCCAGGGATTTCTGATACCTCAGCCGAGTGTACACTCTGCTGGGCATTAGCTTGCAGTAATACCTTCTCCCATTGATTTGTCTCAGCGCCTGCGCCTGCAGTCTGAGTGCGGGGCAGCGAGGCACGAAAAACCTCGAGCACAAAATCCTTTTCGGTGTGCCGGCCTCGTTGGTTACCGGCTTCAGCCCAACACACAAACAAGGTCATAGTGCACAACGTGCTGCAAATCCACCTGTGCTCTTCTTTGAGGAGAACCACAACAATGATTCTGTTTTAAAGGGTTACGCAACAATTAGACAACACTTGATCCAAATTGCCAAAGGCGCAGTGTTGACATGTGACCTGAGGGTTCCCGTCTCGAGGCGAGGGTGGAGTTGACAAATAGAAGGAGACACAAAGACTTGACAACATATATCAGGAACAAAGCGGCGGCTACACCTTCAACTGTGATTCCTGCTAACAACTAAATGGCCTGCAGGCAAAAAAAAAAAAAAAAAAAAGGAACAACACGAGTTACTCCTTGATGTAATAAAAGAAGCATGTTGAGCTTGTTTTCCAGCTATGGAAGCCTAAATGGGTCATGTACGTTGTGACTATTATTTAGTGAGCCTCAGGTCCCGGCTGAGAGATTAACAAACTCAGGGGGGAAAAAGACACACTGATAAGAAGTAAATCACATAAACCTAAGCACATTAATCTAAAGCATTTCTCACATTTGCATAATATCTGATTGCGGCTTCGTGCGCTCAGGATTTACGAGGATTAATCACTTCTACACTCATCAGCCGTGACGTGTCACCATGTTTGAACGGTAAAGTGTGTGAGGCGCTAGACAGAAACCTGGACTTTAACTTCCAGGATTTAAAAAAAATCCCCAAAAAAAAGCAGTAAAAGTCACATTCTGTATGTTAAAAAAAACATTCACACATTCACAAACAACCCTCTGAATTCTCACAATCTGACCTATTGAGTCAAATATAATTTGAATATCAATCAGGAGCTGTGCCAATATATTATTTTGTTGACATTCATTCATGCATCTGTATGAAGAAAACAGATTCATTAACATTTTTACTCATATTATCATTATTTGTTTGAGTTCCACAAGGCCTTTTTTATCGTCATTTTCCTGCTTCCACTACGAAAGATTATGCAAAAAAAAATATTAAAATCACCTAAATGTAGCTAGCTCTGTCCAAAAAAAAAACTGAAATAATTGTAAATGTCGCATCGGTCTCAGACTTGGAGCTCATCTTGAGTCAATGTCCTCGAAAAAAACAGAGGCTAAGCCATAATTAGTAAACAAATCTGAAATCAACAACAAATCTGAAATCAACAACAAATCATCCGATTTTGGGAAATGCACTTTTTTTGCTGGGAATGAGACGAGAAAATTGATACCACTCACATGTATGTTTATGCTAAATATGAAGCTATAGTGGAGCCAGGGCACAGTTAGCTTAGCATTAAACCGCTAGCTTGGCTAAAATATTAAGCACATTCAATTATTCCTTCAGACAAAAACTTCCACGTGCTTTTATTTCCTGGTTTAGACAACTGTAACGATCTTTTCTCAAATCCAACCCTGCAAAAAAAAAAAAAAAATCCTTTGTGATATTAAATATATAATAAATATAAATCCATCGTTTTGCCAAGGAAGGAACGGGATGCCATGTTTTATCCCCCGCTAACCATTGCGTTCAAATCAAACATCTGTGTCCATCAATGACACACTTCCCTGATTAAAATAATTAAAATAGCCACATGTCCCCTGCAGACTTGTCAGTGGCCGCTGGGTGATCTGCAGGGTGCACCCGTGGGTGCCCCCGTGGCCCGCATCGGGTCAGTGTGGACCAGCAGCAGCAGCCCTGCTGCTTGGGTACCACGTCCGCTCCCTCCTCATCTGTGTAAGGATACGCTCCTCCCCTGCTGGGCTCAATCAATCTCACACGCACACGCACACACACACACACACACACACACACACACACACACACACACACACACACACACACACACACACTCAACACCGCAACTGTGACCTCCACTGACAGTTAATGCTTTGTGCAAATCAAACCAGCTGAGCAGCAGCAGTAGCAGCAAAACAAAAAAAATATATATACAAATAAATAAATAAAAAGAAGCCTCATCGAGCGAATGACTGTGAAGCTGGCAGCCGAACACAGCCGAACACAGCCGACACATTCCTGCTTCGGCTCTTATGAGTCACAGCCAATTATAAATATATAAATCGTGGGATATAAACGCGCTTTCGTAATGTCGCCTCTTACCTGCCCACGGTTTGGTTGGCGAGCTGTCTCATTCGGTTGAACTGCTTCTTCATCTTGGGTTTTTCTGCGTTACCACCGGGCGGTTGAGCCACTCCGCATATCTCATTGATAGAATAAAGTCAGATCTACGGCAGACGAGGAGGGACAGTCTCTAAAAAACATCCACGTTTTTAAACATCCAGCGTTTTGAGCTAAAATCCCTTCATTTCAGCGGATGTGTGTGTGTCCGTCCTCCGCGTCGCTCCGCTGCTCCAGAGATGCTGGACCGATTCCTCCCCGCAGCCCCACACCCCCAACACTGACAGCTCGCCGGCGACACGACGCTCCTAACCGGTGCATTGTGGGAAATGTAGTTTAGTTGAGGCATCTTCTCCACATAGCCACATCGGGCGATTTCACTGAAGTTATTTTTCCTGCAAAGCATTTTTATCAAGAAAATAAAGGAATTTTATGAATTTAAAGTTTTTGCACGGCTCAACTGGAAACATTATTTACACATAAATGTAAGTTTACAAGCAAAAGACCACTTTTTAGTTTTTCTTTTCTTTGTTCACAGGAGAAGATACATATATGTGTGTTGTAACAGCAATAAGAACCATGCAATTTAATTACAATTAAACTTTAAGGGTGGCATAAGACAATGACCCCCAAAGTGTCCCCATGAATCGCAGGATGATTAAGAATGAAATGAAAAAGATCCTTTACCCCTTAAGAAGTCTAACAATCATTCAAAGTATCTGAAAAAGAAAAATCAAGCATTAATTAAAAAGAGTCCACAATGATTTGTTTGAGGAGGACAATGAGGATTCGAGCATTTTATTCTTTAATTGTCAGATTGAGAAACTGTTTAAGGTCATCAGGGTCCAGGACAACGATTAAAGGATTTTAATAACCCCGTAAACTTTGCACGAAAGACAATTAAAACACATAATTGGTGCCTCAGAATCAGCCTATTAATAGATCCTTTGAAACATAATACTAACCATTATTTCTTAAAGCTACCTTGTTTAAATTGATAATGGTTCTTGATTTAATGAAGAAATGGAGGGCATTGAAGGTTAAAATAATGTGTTTTTGCTGTAACTCATTTAAAATGCTTTAAACATCTAGACTATTTACAATTTTTCAGGTTAATTATCTGAAGGCCTGTTCTAAAAATGCCAGACATATTGGCCTATATATATATAATATAATAGGCTTATTTATAGCCCACAAAAAGGAAATGTCAGACCCTGAATATTCATGAGGACATTGTTAACTATCCATAAAAGCTTTATTGCTCATCCAGGTGGATTTTCATGGTCAAGCTCAGTCTCGATGACGAAGAGTAAAGTTATGTCCCAGACATAAAGTGTCACCTACAGATTCCCTGGATGTGACATTTGGTTTGTGCAGGCAAACAGCCTCATCTTGTGGCGGTCAGAGTCAAGTAGGAAGCTCCTGTTAGTGTTTGATCTGCAGGAGGAGCAGTGGTGACAATGCTGTCTGGACTTGACCGTGGAGCTCACGTGCAGCTTTAATGCACTCAGTTTATATGGAAAACCTGCTTATAAAGTACTTCACGTGTCAGGTGTTTTATTCACTATCAGACAAAAACAGACATTCCCCCTTGTTTTTTAATCTATAATGTAAAAAGTGGTAAAAAAAAAAAAAAGTAAAGACGTGAAATAACTTCACTCTTCACTTTTATTTGATATACTAAAATGTTATATATTTTTTTAGATTTATCAAATATATATATGTTGTTTGTGCCCCTTTAACATAGACACATATTTATTTTATTTATTTATATACAGTATATATATGTTGTTTGTGTCCCTTTAACATAGACACATATTTATTTTATTTATTTATATACATATATATACTGTATATGTTGTTTGTGTCCCTTTAACAGTTGTTTGTGTCCCTTTAACAGACACATAATTATTGTCTTTATATATGTTGTTTGTGTTCCTTTAACATGGACATATATTTATTTTCTTCATATATATACATATATATATATATATATATATATATATGTTGTTTGTTTGTTTTTGAATACAAAAGAGTTGAATTAAATAAACACAGAACAAGTATGCAAGTTAATACTATTATATTACACATCTGCCCGGTGTCATTACACTCTGCGGCCACAGAGGGCGTCAACGAGTCCACGTTCAACGTTTCGAGAAACACCCGAAGAAGAACTCCTGGAGTTTACTTGTTGAATGACAGCAGATCAGAAGTTTCTCTTTTAAACACTTTAGTTTCTCTTCTCGGGAACAAACTCTCACACTTCAGAGCAGTCGCAGCTTCTCCGACATCGTGTCCGACTCCCGGGAACAGAAACGAGATGCGGGACCGAACTAAGGAACTAGGAAACGTGAGTTTCTGAGGTTGTAGCTTCAGCGCTAGCCAGCTAAACGTTACAGTTAATCATAGTTTAACGCGTTGAGAGGAGTTACTGTGAAGCCCAGACACTGTGATGAGGAAGTGCTGCACGAAACGAGTGTAACGTAACGACGTGGCGCGTTTCAGGTCATTAACCTGGACTTTAAGGACATATTAGTGCCGACTTCCGTTTCAGCCCTGGTCTCCTTAAGGATCCACCAGGCCGAGACAGGCTGTCTGTTTGTTTGTGTTTGTTCCTTTAACATGGACACACCTTTTATATTTATATTTATATATATATATATATATATATATTTATATTTATATATATATATATATATATATATATATATATATATATATATATATATATGTTGTTTGTGTTTGTTCCTTTAACATGGACACACCTTTTATATTTATATTTATATATATATATATATATATATATATATATTGTTTGTGTTTGTTCCTTTAACATGGACACACCTTTTATATTTATATTTATATATATATATATGTTGTTTGTGTTTGTTCCTTTAACATGGACACACCTTTTATATTTATATTTTTATATATATATATATGTATATATATATATATATATATATATATATATGTTGTTTGTGTTTGTTCCTTTAACATGGACACACCTTTTTATATTTATATTTATATTTATATTATATATATATATATGTTGTTTGTGTTTGTTCCTTTAACATGGACACACCTTTTTATATTTATATTTATATTTATATTTATAGTATATATATATATATATATATATATATATATATATGTTGTTTGTGTTTGTTCGTTTAACATGGACACACCTTTTTATATTTATATTTATATTTATATTATATATATATATATATTGTTTGTGTTTGTTCCTTTAACATGGACACACCTTTTTATATTTATATTTATATTATATATATATATATGTTGTTTGTGTTTGTTCCTTTATCATGGACACACCTTTATTTATTTATTTATTTATTTATATATATATATATATATATATATATATATATATATATATATATATATATATATATATATATATATATAAACATGTGTATATACTGTATGTGTGTGTATATACACAGTATAAAATGTTTGTTTTGGACACATCTTTATTTTCTTAATATATATGTTGTTTGTTTGTGTTATTTTAACATGGTCACATCTTTATTTTCTTTATATTTATACATATGTTGTTTGTTTGTGTTCCTTTAACATGGACACATCTTTACATATTCACGTTGTCTGTTTGTCAACCTCGCTGCAGAATGCAGAGGCTTCCGACGAGGACGAGGAGGGAAAACCTCTGGTGATCAAACCGGGAACGTCTTCAGCCAAAGAGGAGAAGGAGAATGATGCTTTCTTTAAAAAGGTGATGATGTTAATCAACATGCAGGTCCGTTATGATGACGTGGTCTTAAACGTTTTGTAACCGACTTATTCTTCAGGAAAAGGAGGAGTTTGAAAGTTAAGCATCATGTGTGTTTACATTGTTAAACTGAGGAAGATCTGCTGACTTTAGATGGAATAAACATGGACTCACTTTCTAAACGTTGTTTTGTCAACAACCCCAGTCTGCTAATCCCAGCGTCCTTGGAGCAAAACTGTCTTCTGTTTCTGAAATGTGAATATTTGTCACTTCTCCTCTTTGTAGTTTTAATTTGAGTGAGTTTGGATTAAATGTTGGCCAAAACAAGTAATTTAGAGACATTTAAACTGTATTTACAGTAAACAATATCCTGATTATTTCAAGCTTTAGTTGTGAAGTAATGTGTAGTTTATTTTTCTCATTATCTTTCGTCTTTTTGACTCTTCATATTTTTTCTTATAGTTGAACAATTAATAAGTTATGGATAAAATAACCAGTTGACTGTTAGTTGCAGCCCTACATATTATTACTATCATGCTTCATTTTAAACCTTTTATTGCATCTAGAACTGGTACTAAGAATTGCTTTTAAATATGTATCTTTTTTTAATTAAAGATCTGACTTTTTACGGTTACAAAAATGTAAAGAAGCCAGTTTCAAGTCACCAGAGCCCACGTTCTCCTCATAAGATAATCAACTAAAATGATATAAAACAGAGAAAAGTTACATTTTCCTCCCATTTCACTGTAACCAGAGCACGTTTGGCATTACTTTAGTTTAATTGATCAACAAAATGTTTGTCGACTACTTAAATAATCAACTACAACTGGTTCCCGGCTCGTAGGTGCAGGAGATCCACGAGGGTCTGCAGAGTCTCAAGAGGATGGTTTCCAACCTGGAGAACAAACAGAAAACTGTGCTCGGGGTGGCGCTGCCGGAGGAGAGTGAGTACGACCCTGAAGGCCCTGAAGGTCACTCCAGCAGGGAAGTCAAACGCGTGATGAAGTGAACACGCGTTCTCTCTCCTCTCAGGTATGAAGAAAGATCTCCAGACTCTTCGAGATGAGATCAAAACGTTGGCGACTCAGATCCAGAGGAAACTCAAGAGTGAGTATCGGCGGGCGACGCGTGAGCACCGTGTTTGTTTATTTGGGTTTTGGGTACTTGACTCTGACTCATCGATCCTCTTTCCGCAGGTATTGAACCGAAGAAGGGAGACGACGACGGGAAATACGTTCCCATCAACGCTCGGATGCAGCGGACCCAGGTTGGACCTCTCATTTCACCGCCGGTGAAACTTGAACCTTTTTATTCCCCGATGTTTAAACGTTTCCTTCCCTGCAGCACGGCGTCTTGTCGAAGGAGTTCGTGGAGCTGATGGGTCACTGCAGCACCATCCAGTCCCACTACAGAGACCGCAACGTGGAGCGGATACAGAGGCAACTCAAAATCAGTGAGCAACACAGACTTTAGGTTTCGTGGTCGGAGTTCTTCCTTCAGCTGATCGCTTCCTCTCGAGGCTCATGACCGCCGACACGTGCCGTCTCCTTCCTGCCACTTCCTGTCACTTTACTTTCTGTCGCTTTACTTTCTTCCACTTTCCTTTCTGCCACTTTACTTTCTGTCACTTTCTGTCACTTTACTTTCTGTCGCTTTACTTTCTTCCACTTTCCTTTCTGCCACTTTACTTCCTGTCACTTTACTTTCTGTCGCTTTACTTTCTGTCGCTTTACTTTCTGTCGCTTTACTTTCTGCCACTTTACTTTCTGCCACTTTACTTTCTGCCGCTTTACTTTCTGTCGCTTTACTTTCTGTCGCTTTACTTTCTGTCGCTTTACTTTCTGTCACTTTACTTTCTGTCGCTTTACTTTCCGCTACTTTACTTTCTGCCACTTTACTTTCTGTCGCTTTACTTTCTGTCACTTTACTTTCTGTCGCTTTACTTTCCGCTACTTTACTTTCTGCCACTTTACTTTCCGCCACTTTCCTTTCTGTCACTTTCTGTCACTTTACTTTCTGCTACTTTCTGTCACTTTCCTTTCTGCCACTTTACTTTCTTCCACTTTCCTTTCTGCCACTTTACTTTCTGTCACTTTACTTTCTGTCGCTTTACTTTCTGTCGCTTTACTTTCCGCTACTTTACTTTCTGTCACTTTACTTTCTGTCGCTTTACTTTCTGTTGCTTTACTTTCCGCCACTTTCCTTTCTGTCACTTTCTGTCACTTTACTTTCTGTCGCTTTACTTTCTGTCGCTTTACTTTCTGTCGCTTTACTTTGTCACTTTCTGCCACTTTACTTTACTTTCTGCCGCTTTACTTTCTGTCGCTTTACTTTCTGTCGCTTTACTTTCTGCCGCTTTACTTTGTCACTTTCTGCCACTTTACTTTACTTTCTGCCGCTTTACTTTACTTTCTGCCACTTTACTTTCTGCCGCTTTACCTTCTGTCGCTTTACTTTACTTTCTGCCACTTTACTTTCTGCCGCTTTACCTTCTGTCGCTTTACTTTTTACTTTTTTTTATTGATTAGTTGTTTGAAAGATAATTAACTGCCATTTTATTTAGATAATTGATTTATCGTTCAAGTCATTTTTCAGGCCAAAATAACAAATATTTCATGGTTCAATTAATAGGATTTGACGTTTTTCTGAGACTTTTTTTTTTTTACTTTGCTCGGCGGTTTATTTACCTGATGTTTAAAGGCCGAATGATTAATCTAGAAAAAAATTGCCCGATTAATCAGCAATGAAAAAAACAAAAACGTTAATTTACCTCCGTACGTCGTAATCTTTGTCTCTTAATCGGCTCCACGTTCCGTCACAGGAGACCGAGGAGAGCTCGTCTCCTTCCAGCTCAGAGAGAGTTTTAATATTTAAATTTTCGCCGTCTCTCAACAACAAAACCAACGTTCTGCCCCCAAACCTCTGACCTCTGACCTCTGATCTTCTCCAGCGGGGAACAACGTGACGGACGAGCAGCTGGACTCCATGCTGGAGAGCGGCCAGACGGACGTGTTCACCCAGAACGTGAGTACGAGAACGTGGAAACCTCAACGCGGCGGTTGTACATTGTACGCGAATGTTGTACTCCAGCGCTGTACTTTTGAGTACAACTTTACACTTGTAGTTTTCCCCATTCTTTCTACTTCACTACATGTCAGAGGGGAATATTGCACGTTTTAATCCACTGTTCCACAGCTGTAGTTACTCAGGAGATTTAAATGTTTTTGATAAAAACGCTTCAGCTACTCCGATGGTTTCATTTAAATAATTCTTCAAAGGCTCAAAGAGGTAAAAGTATCCAATACTTCTACGTTACGTTGTTACGTTACGTTGTTACGTTACGTTGTTACGTTACATTGTTACGTTACATTGTTACGTTACGTTGTTACTTTGTTGCGTTACTTTGTTGCGTTACTTTGTTGCGTTACTTTGTTGCGTTACGTTGATACGTTACGTTGATACTAGTGCTGTCATATTAGCGCGTTATTAACGGCGTTAACGCAAACCAATTTTAACGCCGTCAATTTTATTAACGGCGTTAACGCATTATTTTTTTTCTCGCGAGCACCACGCCGGATGCAGCTCAACCGGAAGCAAAACAATAGGCACGCCGTTTGGGCTTTGACGCTAGGCTAACGTTGCGGTTTGAAATGAATGAATGGTGAGCGTGATACGGCAAAATGAATGATAAGACGCTAATGAATGGAAAGTTTACTTTCAAAAAGTTGTCAGATGGTTCCCTTGACAAGACCAAAGTGGTATGTGCCAGTAGTCATTGTGAACTGAGCTATCATCGTAGCCTATCCAGTCTGAAACACCACTTGATGGACAACACACAGCTGATGCTAACTCTGCGCCCCCTCGTCATAGCAGACAAGAATGGATGACTTCAGAAACACATGGACACCACAACGAAGAACAGACTTATTGCAGCCATAGCTAAATGGGTGGCTACTGCGTGTAGCCTGTTAACGTTGTGGAGGATGAGGGTCTAGCTGATAGAATACGCATCGCATCCAACGACAGGACCTACGAATTGCCTTCGAGAGCCACCATTACCTGAAATGTGCCCTTTATAATTTTATTTTGTAAGCCCTTGTTTACCTGAAATGTGCACTTTATCATTTTATTTTGTAAACCCTTGTTTACCTGAAATGTGCACTTTATCATTTTATTTTGTAAACCCTTGTTTACAGCAAGCCAATCCACTTTTTCATGTTGATAAGAGCATTAAAATGGAAAAAAAATTGCGATTAATCGCGAGTTAACTATGACATAAATGCGATTAATCGCGATTAAATATTTTAATCGTTTGACAGCACTAGTTGATACGTTACGTTGTTACGTTACGTTGTTACGTTACGTTGTTACGTTACATTGTTACGTTGCGTTGTTACTTTGTTGCGTTACGTTGTTACAATACGTTGTTATGTTGATACGTTACGTTGATACGTTACGTTACGTTGTTACGTTACGTTGTTACGTTACGTTGTTACGTTATGTTGTTACGTTACGTTGTTACATTGCTCTCCAGTTCAACGTGTGCAGAGGGCTTTTCACTAAACTGTTTTATTTTTGTTTTCTCACCTTTTATAATGTCGGGCTGTCTTGGCCAGGATTCCCCTCCAAAAAAAGATTTGAATCTTAAATAAAGCTGAATTAAAAATGACTAAAAACGACCCCTCGGATTCATCTCATGACACTTTTTAGGGCCCCGATCCCGATGTTGGGAACCGCTGGACTAAAGCAGCTACAACATTAAAATGCTGAAGCATCAACATGAACAGATGTTTATGTATTTATTTAATAATCACAATTTGAGCACATTAATGAACATCAGCCTGAAGTAATCCAGATACATTGGTAAATTCAACTTGTCATGGAGTATTTTTCTGTGTACTTTTCGGGAAGTAAAAGAGTACCGTAAACGTCGGGTTACGAGCCGCTACTACCTTCGGTCAGTTTCCCCGTTAGCTCCCCGCTGTAGCCAGCTGGGGCTCCTGCTAGCGCTCCGTTACTTCCCCGCTAACTTCCGCTAGCTCCCCGAAAACCACCGAAGGTAGCGGGACCAGGCTCGACACCCGACTTGGGCAGAGGGGACGCGAGCAGTAGCAGCAGCAGCGCTAGCTAGTAGCAGCAGCATTGCTGCTACTAGCTAGCGCTGCTACTAGCTTGCTACAGCGGGGACAGTGACCGGCCGTAGGAGCGGCTTGTAACCCGACGTTTACGGTATTTCTTCCACCACTGGTCGTAGATGAACCCTCACCTGTTGTTCGTCTATTGATTTATAATCAATAATCCGCTGTTCAGATCCTGATCGACGCCCAGGCCACGAAGCAGGCCCTGAACGAGATCGAGTCCCGGCACGACGAGATCCTGAAGCTGGAGCAGAGCATCAGAGACCTGCACGAGATGTTCCAGTACCTGGCCATGGAGGTGGAGGCGCAGGTGAAGCAGCTCGTGGGGGGTTGTGGGAGCTTGTGGTCGGCGTGGTTTTAGGACGAGCGTCTGATCCTGACCCGTTTGTGCGTTCCCCCCCGCAGGGCGAGATGGTGAACCAGATCGAAAACAACATCAAACAGTCGTCCAACTACGTGGAGAAGGCGAAGGAGGACACGAAGACGGCCGTCACGTATCAGCAGAAAGCTCGCAAGGTACCGATTAAAGGCCGACTTTAGTGGGCGTACCGGCCCTTTAAACCACATGGCCTTTCTCCTCTTAAAGCAGCGGTTCTCAAACTGTGGGGCGCGCCCCTCTAGTGGGGCGTGGAGGTATTACAGGTGGTTTTATAATCCTTTATTAACAGACAGAACTTTATTTGCATTGTTCTAACAAAAGTGATTGCATGTTTGTTTTTGTCTGATGGAGCCATTTTCTTTATTCTATTAATTAAAAAAGCACAGATTGAGGAGTCATAAAAAGTTATTTCAATAAAAATTCAGCATTAACCATTTTGTTCCATTTTTGGTGGGGCGTGAACATTTTTCTTCCTCCAAAGTGGGGCGTGACAAAACAGTTTGAGAACCACTTCCTTAAAGGGATACATCACCCACAAAATGACCATTTGTGTATTGATTACTCACAAAAAAAACATCAAGTGTTAAATAAGGTTTTATCGAAAGATGCATGATTGTTTGTGAAGTAGTGAGCGGATGAATAAACGTTTTTTTCTCCTCTATTCATTGGAGAGTAATCGATGCACAAATATACATTTTGTGTGTGAAGTATTAATATTTGTGAATAAACGTTCTGCAGACCCTCCTTACTATTTCATGCCTTCAAAGTTGCACCTGATTTATTTATTGTCGTTCGTTAATTAATCTTTTTTTTGTGCGTCTCTCTTCCGATGCAGAAAAAGTTCTGGATCGCGATCTGTTTGGCCATCCTCCTCCTCATCCTCGTCATCTCGTTGGTCACCGCCTTCCTCCCCTAACGGGAGCTGTAGACTTGTCTGAAGAAGAAGAAATAATCCACTTTCATGTAAATAATTTCATCCCACTGGACGTACGGGTGAATCTCTCCTTGCTCTCGTTCCCTCTGCTTTTCATGTCCGTCTCCCTTCTGTTTGTTTTAAAGAAGAAATGTGCTTTTTACTCACGATGACTACAATCTCGCCTGCGTTTCAACTTCCTCTCGAGAGGTAGTGCTGCTGGTTTATGACCCTCCTTCCTCCCAGTCAGATTCTCATCTGCAAAACACTTACAGTGCTCTTCCCCTCCATAAAAAATGAAAATAAAGAGGAACCAAGCGGCCTTGAGCAAAGCACAATGCAGTATTGCAACCCGATCGTACTGTCCTCAGGAAACTGCGCTGATTCTTGTTACGTTGACGTTTCTGATGAATTAGAGGCGCAAATAACAATTTTAATAGAGTAGCTTTTTCTTTTTATAGGCATAGACTAATATAATTGTACATAACCTTATATTGCTGGTGATCAAGACATTATTTGTGCATTTTGTTGTTGTAAAACTTGAACGATGTTTCAAACTGCCTACATGGAACAAATGTAAATATTCTTTTCTTTGTGTTTTGAAATCATCCAGCCCCTCTTTTATTTCACGGCGTCTGAGCCCTGCAGTTCATGTCCCAAGTTTGTATTTATGATTTAAAAACACGTATTGTGTGAGCTGCTGCAGCCACACATCATGAAACCTTTACTTTTATCCTAAAACGGTGCCTTCTCTCCTAAACAGTGAAGACGGGATGGAGCGACTTTAATGTGTTTAATTCACGCAGCAGTGTTACAGCTTTAGTCCCAACTTATTTTATTTTTTTCACGTCCGTCTTGCTCGTTTAGTTATTTAAGTTTAATTCTGCAGTGAGGTTTACCAACCCGGGAGCACATTTACGGCGACGATGCGACAAATCTGGAAAGAAAAATAAACCAAAACGGTTTGTTTTAAAGGTTGACGGAGCATTTCATTTTAATATACATCTGTTTTTTAAATAAAACACCGGCTTGTTTCATTATTCTGTCTTTCATCATCATCATCAGTTGTATATCACGTTTAACTGTTACACGGACGTTTAAGAAGTTTTCACCTTTACAGTATTTCTTTTCCACCACTATTAAAAAAAAAAAAGTCAACAATGAAAAAAAAAAAAAGTCAACTAATTTTTGGTCTTTTTATTCAACTGTAATTGTCTTAATTTTTCAAGTAAAACAATGTGGAATTACAAGGGATCAAAAGGAATGCAACAAATGAAGAGACAACTGAAAAATAAGACCATCACCATAAACTACCCGCCCCAAATATCAGCTTCGACAAGTCTAATCTGGAACTGTACCAGTCATTTTATTCACATATTCTTTTTTTTTTTTATTACATGAAGTGATAGTGACACAAAAAAAAAAAAAACAGGTGAAAAATAAACATTAATTTGGTAGCACTGATGCACAGGGTGCTTTTCTCGATGTTCTCTGGGGTTTCTTCTTTCTTTTTTTTTTTAGTAACTAGAGAAGCTCGACACCCGGCTTCAGGCGCTTCAAAAGGCAATCGGAGGTTCAAACCCATTTGGCCAAAGAGGCACTCTTAAATTTCAACATTTACTTGCCCTTTTGATATAAATACAAGACAAAGTGGACCGTGTGACTATAACTGCTTTTGGGAAGATTAGGACAAAAAAAAAAAAAAAAAAAGAGCTTTTTGCTGCTGTCTGTGGTCAAAGATGTTCAAGACAATTTGTAGTTTCAATTAATACATTTTCAAACCGTAGAGATACATCGTGAGGTACCAGGAACCATTTAAATCGACTGAAGTTGATGTAAAAACCATATAACTACACCACAATGTACTCAGAGGGCCACAATATCAGATGTGCAAATGAGAAATGCAAGGCTGGATTTAAAAAGTAATCCAATGAACAGAAACTGAACTGACATGACAAAAAAAAAAAAAAAAAAAAAAAGGGCGGGGGAGGGGCAAGCAAAGACGAGCTCCAGCAAAGATCACATGGACAGATCTGGTCTCCTCCTAATACCCTTGGAGAAATAATAAAATATGCATAACTTATCGACTGACTACAAAGGAACGATAGTCAGGACAGCTGACGAATTTTTTTTTCCCAAAAACCGAACGCTCTAAAACCTCCAACTTACAATACAACTGGTCACTCATACGTTTTTAATGTCACACAGATGACTTTTCGCTTACGAGCCCAATAGAGGGCGCTGTATAATCCCACTTTAAACACAGAAGAGCCGAGTGTTCCAGTCTTTAATGATTACAGTACATAATGTGAACTAACAACTTTTCCTTTGCACCTTCGCCCCCCTAAAAAGTCCCAGTGGTGAATTTATCCACTGTGCCGACTCTCCGTCTGTTTACGGACGCCCCACGTTTTTTTTAAATTTTAATATTTTTTTTTTAACCCGACGTCCCTGAGCCTTCCCCCGGCGTGACAGTGGCCGAGCTGGTGGGAGGACCAGCTCCAGTCGGAGAGGGAGAGGGCTCCAAGAGGCCGGCGGTCCGGTCCCCGGTCTTGTGCGGCACTCCGTCCCCCCTTGCGTTCGTTAAGAGTGCACACAAAGCAGCAACCCGGGCGCTCGGGACACGCTCTCGTAACGCGCTCTGCGACGGCACTCGCGCTTCCCTTCCATTTTTGCTTTCGTCTCGTCGTTTGTTTGTTTGTTTTATTTTTTATTTAAACCGCTTTTGGCACTCGGATCATCATGTCTTGCTGTGTCGGTGTTGCCCGGAAGAGGAGCGCGTGCTGGCGGCCGGCGACCTGGCCTGCACGGCCGCCAGCGCGGCGACGCTCCGCAGCACCCGGTCCGGCGTGCCCTCCGTCCCCGAGCCGCTGGTCGCCTCCTGCGAGAGCTTCTGCGACCTCCGGTCCCGCCGGCTCGCCCGGTGCTGCCGGCTCTCCGACCGGCTGCGGCCGCGCTCGCTGTGCTCGGTGTTCTGCGAGCTGATGCTGTGCGTGCGCTGGCTGCTGTTGCTGCTGCTGCTGCTGCGGCTCCTGCTGCCGTCGCTGCTCATGCTGCTGCAGGCGCTGTGGCCCCGGGACGACGACGACGGCGGCGCCTCGGCCTCGCCCTCCTTCGCCCCCGACGGCTTCCTGCCCCCTCGGTCCTTTTCCTCCCCTCGACACCGCTTGTGCTCCAAATCCATGGCTGGGACCAGCGAGCCGGGGCACTGTCTGGTGGAGCGGGAGGCCGAGCGGCTCGGCGGATTGGCCGTCGAGGGTTTGCTGCCACCGCTTTTATTATTGGTGACAGTTACAGAGTTACTCGGAGGGGAGGCTGGTACAGTTTTGCCTTTAGGCTTTTGGTTCTTGTCAGAGGCCTTGGCAGCAGAGTCCCGTCGAGGGGTGTGGCCGGGGGTATCCACCCGGCCTTTCATCGCTAGGAGCTTGGCTGCCGCGTTGAGTGCCGAGCACCTCTTCCCCAGAACCTCTGGCTCTGGCGGCAACGACGGCGCGCTGTTCGTCTGCGCTTTACCGTCTTGCGAAGGCCGAGCTCCCGCAGACTTCCTGGTGGTCCGAACGGACGACGTGTCGCTGCCCGACTCTCCGCCCGTGGATGCGTTGGCGTTGTTTGATGCGTTTCTGCCGGAGCCGCGCGCCGACTTCTTTCCTTGCCGGCCGTTGCCCTTTTCCCGCTCCTGATCTTGCAGCCCGCGCTTCGCCGAGCGAGTCAAGCGGTGCTCCTTCCGGCTCTCGCCGTGGTCGGAGTCCGAGGAAGAGGAGGAGGAAGACCTGGAGCGCCTCCCCCGAGAGGAGGCGGAGGCGGTGAGCTCCTCGTCGCAGCCTTCCTCCCCCTTCTCCCCGCCCGCGTCGTTCTTCTCCTCCTTGCCCGTTTCTGAGGTGACGTCCAGTCGCCGCTTCTTGACGGGGAGTCGGTTCTCGTACGTCCTCTTGTGGTGAGCGTGGCGAGTGAGGGTCGATGTGGAGCACCCAGAGGACGACGAGGAGGAGCGAGTGGACTCCTGGCTACTCTGGCGACTAAGAGGCCTTTTCTGGATTGGAGACGTCTGCTCTTCGGTAGCTTTCTCCACCTCCTGTTGCTTGGCTTCTTCTTTCTGAGGGGCAGCTGCAGGCGGCGCTTCTCTGCTTGCTCCCTCGAGGTCTTTAGTCTCCGATGGACTCTCCACCTTTCTTCTTTTAGGCAGAGTCGTACACGTGTCCTCCTTTTTGTCGTCGTCCTCCTTGCTAGTCCTCGCGCCATCCTCCACAGCGTCTACTTCCATTTCTGTCCCCGTGTCCAGGTCACCTTTAGATGCAGATACCTTCTGCGTTTGCTCTAAAGTTTGTTTGTCAGGTGAAACACTGGAGGAAGCCGATGTGGGCATCTGGGGCAGAGCCTCTGTCGGGGCTGGTGTGGACACGTCACCGGGCGCGGAGCTTTCCACTTGCAGGGGAATTTCTGCAGACGCTTGTGTGGTGGAAACCGGAGGAACCGCAATGGTTGGGGTGGCTGCGGTAGCGGCTGCTGACACGGGGGCGGCTGCGGTAGCGGCTGCTGACACGGGGGCGGCTGATGACACGGGGGCGGCTGCGGTAGCGGCTGATGACACGGGGGCGGCCGCGGTAGCGGCTGATGACACGGGGGCGGCTGCGGTAGCGGCTGATGACACGGGGGCGGCTGCGGTAGCGGCTGCTGACACGGGGGCGGCTGCGGTAGCGGCTGCTGACACGGGGGCGGCTGCGGTAGCGGCTGCGGTAGCGGCTACTGACACGGGGGCGGCTGCGGTAGCGGCTACTGACACGGGGGCGGCTGCGGTAGCGGCTGCTGACACGGGGGCGGCTGCGGTAGCGGCTACTGACACGGGGGCGGCTGCGGTAGCGGCTACTGACACGGGGGCGGCTGCGGTAGAGGTCGCAACGGCAGTTGACTTTTCTGGGGACGACGTAGTTGTGGTGACTGTCGGTAATGGAGCCGTCTCGGGAGGTGGGATCTCGACAGTCGTGTGTTCTTTGGAAGCAGCTGCTGCAGGGATCGTCTCTTGGACTTTCTCTGCTGGGGGAGATGTAGTTACTGTAACCGTCTCGGCCTTGGCTGTGGCAGTTACACTGGCAGACGTCGTAGTTGGGGAAGGACTGCAGGTTGGGGTCGGGACAGCACAAGGTTGTGCCGAGGACTCGGCGACCACCGGAACAGCCGGTTCCTGTCCATGTGTGGCTTGGGCTGTTGTTGGTGGTGAGATTGTTGGTGTTGGTGAGATTGTTGGTGGTGGTGGTGAGGTTGCAACTGCTTTGGTGGTTGTCACATTAGTCCTTGCTTGGTTTGGAGAAGACGCAACTGTACTTGCAGCAGATAATGAGACCGTTGCTTCTGATGGTGTTGTAGAAGCAGACAGGGTTGGACTTGCAGTGCGGACGGCGCTGGAGTCAGTTGGACTAGCTGGGGCTGTTTTTACGGCCGCAGTCGGGCAACTCGTTGAGGTCGGTGAAGCTGCGGGGGAAAGGTTCTGGGAGGCAGCCGAAGCAGAGGTAACGATAGCTGGAGTAGGTGTCGGAGAAGACACAGCGGGGGCTTTCGGTAAATCCTTCACAGCAGCAGCTTTAGTTGTGACCGATTTCACTGTAGTGGTGACTGCTGGTGCAACGCTGACCGCGTTTGATAATACGCTAGTAGTAGTCGTTGGGGCGGGGGCCGATGCTGGAACTGCGTTGACGACCACGGCAGAAGATGACGCGGTCGATGGAGTGCCGGCAGCTGGTGTGGCATCGTGTGGTCCAGTTGCAGAAACTGAGGGTTTTGGTTCCACTGGAGCTGTAGAAGCAGTGGAAACCACAAGCGCCGGTTGTACACCGGTGGGAGTCGACGCGACGGTGCTGGCAAGTGGCAACGGAGCTGTTGGAGTTGGAGTAGCGGTGGCTGGGATGATAGCGGGAGACGTAGAAACAGGACAGGACACCTTGGTTAATGCTGTGTTTGGACTTGGAGCTGTGGCCGGAGCAGAACTCACGCATTTAGGGGCTGATGTGGAGGCAACAACAGGAAGGGGTGCAGGTGCAGTGGGTACTGAAGCTTTATCTGTTGAGGGGGATCGAGCTGGATTTGGAGTCGGGGCTGAAACCTCAGTCTTAGTGTCCGTTCCCTCAGCTTTGGTAGACTGGGAGGCCCGACTTGTAGTGACGGCAGCAGCTTTCGGGGTCTCCGACTTGTTTGGAGACGGAGATGTCGGCTCTGTGCTAGCTTCAGTTTTTGAAACATCAGATACACCGGCAGCGGCGGTCTCATTTTTAGAGTTCTGTCCTTCACTGACGGTCTCTGGCGTGGTTGTGGAGTCTTTGCGAGGACGACCCCGCTTACGTTTTGGGGAGAGAGGGGGGTTCCCTTCCTCGTTTGGCGAGGTAGACTGCGGGGAAGGGGCCACCGTGTTGTCGGGTGTCGCTAGCCGAGGGGGAGTCTTCGGGGGCCGGCCCCGCTTTCTTTTCAAAGGAGCCACAAGAGAATTGGACCCTGTGGCGTCTTTGCCTGGCGGCGTGTCAGTTTTTCTGGACTGGTTCCATCCCCTCCCTCGGCCCAGATGATGCTGTTGCTCTCCCAGCTGAGCAGCCATGCGGGATTCAGTTTCCAACCTGCGCCGCACGGGAAGATTTCTCAGCACGGGCATGTCTGGAGAATGATGGGGTGGCGAATACGGAGGATAACTTCTGACAGGCGGCGGCGGCGGCGGGTGCACAGCCGGACTAGGAGTAGCGCCCTGGTCCTGAGGAGATTTGGTAACGGCCCCTTTGGGTTTGCCGTCGGGGCTCGGCGACGTGTTGTCTTTGTTGGTTTCGCCGACGACTCCGGCGGGGTTCTCCTCCACGGGGGCCTCCTCCGAAGAAGCGCCGCCTCCGGTGCCGCCTCCGGTGCCGCTTCCGGTGCCGCTTCCGGTGCCGCTTCCTCGCCGCCTCCTCTTTCTCGGCTCCTTCTCCTCCACCACCGTGACCAGCCTCCCCGGAAGCTTCCGCAGGACTTTGGCCGACGGGCAGTCTTCCACCAGGCCCCGCAGGACTTCGCCGTCCGCCGACTGGCGCTTGCGAGGCGACCGGGAGGTGGAGGGCGGCGACATGGCGCTGTGGTCTTTGGCGACGTCGTCATCTTTTGCCGGATTGTCCACCGGGCAGCTGGATTCCAGCGGCGACTCGGACGCCTTCTTCTCCTTCTCCCCCTCTTTGTCCTCTCTGCAGGTTTTGGGGGTCTTGCCGTCAGGCTCCCCAACACACTGCTGCTTCCCTCCGGGGGGAGAGGCTGTCGGAGGGGAAGGCACTGGACTGGGATGGGAGCGGTTTGGCAGAGTCCTGGTTTTGACGGTCTGGGGGTCTCTGACAGGAGAAGATTTGGTGGAATCTTGCAGCTTGGTTGATGATGAGGTTTTCTGGAGGTCTGTGTGGGACGGGGTGGGAGACACGGTGTCTTTGGCGGTCCCTCGTCCTCTCAGACCACCGCGGATTCTTTCAGGCACTTCTCTCGTGGGCTCGGGCTCGGGTTCGGGCGAGGCCCCGCGCAGACGACCGCTGGTCCTCGTAGAGGTGACGACCTTGTCCTTGTCCTTGGGTTTACGGCCCCGGCGGGCCGGCTGACTCGGCTCCGCAGAAGCCGGCGCTGACAAACAGTCGTCCTCGTCCTCGTCGGATGAAGCGTGGAGCTTCAGGGCCTCTTCCTTGGCCTGGTCGAGGCCTTTCCTGGCGGCCTCCACTTGCTCCTAAACACACACAAAGACATTTTGTTTTAGGAAACTGAAAACATCTTTAGGTTTTGTTTCTTTAGGAATACAGGGTTTGAAAAAGTACCGAAACACTTATTAGGCTAAATACACCTTTATTGTTTTAAGTCATGGCTGCAGATCCAAACAAAGCTTTTTGCAAAGTTGCAGGAAAGAACACAACTATTATAATAATAATAATAGACTATATGAAGATAACCACTAGTTGCAGCCATGAGGTCAAAACCCTTCCAGAGAGCTGAGCCGTCTGTTATTTTATTTAAAACTAAGCAGTCGGGAGAAGTCGTGTCGTTACCTCAGCCTGCTTCAGCTCCTCTTTGCACACGTCTTCCAACGAGGCTTCCAGGAAGTTCATGGCGTAGCGTTCGATGGGAGTGAGCTAGAGACGGGCAGAGCGCGCGTTGAGTTAACGGAGCATAAACCAACTCTGTGGAGATATCTTCGCCCATCTTCACTGCCAACAATGCCCCACAGATGTTATCAGCAAAGTTATTTCACCTGCTCCACCAGAGCCGCGATCTCCTGCTCGGCCTTCGAGAGCTCCTCCACCTCCTCCTGCTCCCCTCCGTCGTCCAGCGGGATGTTCTCGTTGAACTCCGCCAGCTCCGCCACCTGCTCCGCTTTGGCCTGGGAGGCGGCCACGATGTCCTCCTCGTCCTCGGCCCGACACAGAGCCTGTGAGAGTCGGGTCAGGACGGTCAGCTCATTTAGACACACGCCAACGTAGGTTTTGGAAAAGGATTCAATGAGGTTTAGGTTAATGAGTTTGGTAGTTCAACAGTAGTTAATCAGATATCCAATACATGTTTCACTGCTGGAAGGTAGAACTTGCACTGTTCTGTTTTGTTGGTATTTTGTATGTAAAGCAAAAGTTTTCTTTTTTATTTATTTGCATATTTGGTATTGAGGTAATCCAAAAGTGAGAGAGAATGCAGCTTTAACACATAAAGCATAGACTTCTATACAACCAGAGGAGTTGCCCCCTGGTGGTCAGGAGAGAGAATGCAGCTTTAACACATGAAGCATAGACTTCTATACAACCAGAGGAGTCGCCCCCTGGTGGTCAGGAGAGAGAATGCAGCTTTAACACATGAAGCATATACTTCTATACAACCAGAGGAGTCGCCCCCTGGTGGCCAGTAGAGAGAATGCTGCTTTAACACATGAAGCATAGACTTCTATACAACCAGAGGAGTCGCCCCCTGGTGGTCAGGAGAGAGAATGCAGCTTTAACACATGAAGCATATACTTCTATACAACCAGGAGTCGACCCCTGGTGGACAGGTGAAAGAATGCAGCTTTAACACATAAGCATATACTTATATAAAACCAGAGGAGTCGACCCCTGGTGGACAGGTGAAAGAATGCAGCTTTAACACACTTCTGCATTGGCTTCACTTTTTTTTTTTTTTTTGTTATATAATTTCCCGTGATGCTTCTCACCTGCTCCAGAATGGTGGTGCTCTGTTTGTTGCCGGTCTCCTCCTCCTCGACTTGGGGCACCGACAGCTCCAAAGCCATCTCCCTCTTCTCCCCTTCAGTCATATCGAACAGGTCTCGGATGGTTTGCTGAGGAACAGAGAGAACGAGACGCATTCAGCTCAGGAAACAGTTCTCTGTACTGAAAACAAGGCACTTGAACGGCTTGATGCCCCGACGTTAATATACCCAACAAGAGCAGTTATGCTAATGCTGCCATTCATTCAATGGGTTAATAAAAAAATCAACGTCGCCGTACTTCAAACAGCACAAGTGGCATGACTAAAAACGTAGATCTGAACATATTTAATGAAAGGGCACGAGGGCAAAACCTTTGATTCTGCCATGAAAACCATTTCTTTATAAAGCAATGACTCATCGTCACATGGTGAACAGGTGACTAGAAAGAAGACTAGAGAGAAATAACATATTTGGAATTTCACTTTCAAGATCTGCAGTGCAGCCGGTAGTGAGATGTGGTAAAATAGATGTTATCCTTACATGAAAATATATAATTTAAATAAACCCTCAATGCATTTTTATAAATTGGGGTATTATGTTAAAACAAAGGCTATTTTTGGTAAAATAAATTGTGCGCCCGCTGTAAATTCCCACCTGTTTGAAGAAGGCCGTGGTGAAGTTTCCTCCTTCGATAGCCATATCTCCCAGCAACCTCTTCTGATTGGCTTTCTTCAAAATGTTCTCCTCCACTGTTCGCTCGCTGATCAGCCTGAAGAGAAAAAGAAAAGAAAAAATACATTAATATGTATATAAAACAACTGAATCTAACCACTTTTCTGTCTGGTTAACACTTTACACTTCCTGTTTGATCCTTCCTGCCCGATCATGTGTTTAAATGTCAAAATGAAAGTGAAACTGCGGCTTTAAGACAACACGCGTGACAAGAATAAAAAAAAAAAAAGAGGTTTTGCCTTATCCTTCTCGTTCCTGTATTCGCGTAAATGCACGTTTAACCCGTCACCTGTAGATGTGGACATCTCTGGTCTGGCCGATTCGGTGGCAGCGGTCCTGTGCCTGGGCGTCCATGGTGGGGTTCCAGTCGCTGTCGTAGAACACCACGGTGTCGGCGCCCGTCAGGTTGACCCCGACGCCGCCGCTGCGAGTCGACAGAATGAAGCAGAAGATGCGGCGATCTGCGTTGAAGCGCTCCATGAGGGACTGAAGGAGACGAAAGAAGAACCAGAGGTCAAAACACAATTATAGTTCCACCCCGTGGTCGTTCTCTCTTTTTTTTTAAACCGCCACACTAACCTGTCTCATCTCCACTCGGGTGCTGCCGTCCAGGCGGAGGTAGATGTGTCCGTGGTAGTTGAGGAACTGCTCCAGCACGTCCAGCATCCGCGTCATCTGAGTGAAGATCAACACCCGGTGGCCGCCGGTCTTCAGCGTCCGCAGCAACGTGTGGAGCGTCTGCAGCTTTCCTAAAGGATTACATCGTTTAAGAGAAACGAACGGAGAGGATAACAAACACGTGATATGTATAAACAGGCGGGTGAATTTACAGAGTGGTCTTTATTCAAATTGGTGATTTTATAAAACTAAAAGATGAAAGCAGGCTTTCATGATCTAAGAGGGCAACTCATGACTATTGATAAAGAATAACTAGACGATTGTCTGCTACTTAAGGAAGCCCTGAGAGACAAATGAGGGGGAAAAATGTCTTTCTAAGACTAATGGTTTTCTCTCCCGTGTTTATGAATTAAGGACAGATTTTTTTTTCCTCATTAGTGAAACATTTTGGCAGTTTTTTATATTACATTACTTGCTAAATGTTTTTTGTTTAGAGTGCATGGAGAAATGAAACCTTTCTTGGAAGAGAACTTGAATGTTTTTGGTGCCATTATAGCATGAAGTCAGGGTGCACTTCAGCCTCTTGTGGCCATAATGTGTATTACAACAACAAACACTTAAAACAGAAACATTATCCTGACAAAGAACTTCACCTTTCAAAATAAAAACATAATAACTTCACTTTTTCAGCTCAGTTTTTCCCCGCAGCTATCACTTTAATAACTCCAAACACAAGAAGCATCCTGACGCCTTACCGCAGTCATACTGGATGAGCCTCAGGTCCGGGAACAGGGTCCTCATGTAGCACTGGATGCGGTGCAGACAGCGAGTACGCGGAGTGACTTGAGTCGACAGCTGGGAGGAGAAGACCGCCTGCTTGTGGGTCAGAGACGGAGGAGGATGGCAGCTGTGCATGGAGATCTGAGGAGCCGCCACTGGGGGAATCGCAAACGTGAACCTAAAGACGGGCAGAATGAATAACAGTCGAGTCACAAATCTTTCCTCAGTGAAAGCTCTGAATCCCAAAACCCGCTGGCGGGATTGAAAAGCAGGTTTATGGGAGACAGGAGCTGTAAAAACCACCGTCGTCAAAGTGATCGTCTTTCCGACGGCCCTTGAACACATCATGTGTGACGAATGTTCAGTCAGAAAAAGCAGCCAAAACGAAGCTTAATATATAAAGAAAACAAAGTTTCATGCAAAATATTTTATTCTACGCGCCTCTTTTAAAATCTTTGCTCTAACTTATAAATCCTGTAAATAATTGTTTAAATTCTGCACTAGGAAGCCATGATTGATTGCCTGAAACTTCAATTTTATTTCCCCCCCAACACTGGTAACACTTTTAACCTAACCTTCTATAAAGGTTAGGTTAAAAGTGGGTGTAAACATGAAAAAGTGAGTAAATGTAGTATTTAAACTAACAATGAGAATACAAAGCATACAGTAAACCTTAAATGACTCAAATTAATGAGACAATAGTTTGATTAAAAGAATAAACATTTATATAGATGCCTGTATGGATGCCTGCTTATATTTTTCTTTCTTTTTAAAAGCATATTAATTATTTCAAACTCAGCGTAAATGAACGTCATGAACACATGAATATAACACATTTACATGACTTTTACAACACTTTTGGGATTACATTTTTTTCAAAGACTTTTCCAGGCCTGGAAATAACCATTTTAAAATTCCATGACTTTTCCAGGTTTTCCATGACCGTAAGAACGCTGATAAAGATTCCATTGTTTTCCTAATTTTTGTAAACTCAACTTGCGTTTCTTTTTCTTTTGGTGCTTTTATGGCATTGTAACTGTTATTCTGCATAAAAGACACATTTGACTTCTCTCCTTCTAGCCAGGATTGTTCCGTTTCCGTAGAGGCGCGGCACTCCGTGTCGTGCCAGAACGCCAACGAGCCGATCCGGCATCTTACCGGTCGATGACGTCCTTGAGCAGCTCCAGCCGGTCCTCGACGCCGTTGATGGCCTCTCTCACGGCGCGACTCTGAAACCAGAAGTCGTATTTGTTGTGCCACTGCGAGTAGAGAGCGCTGCTGTGGCCCGAGCGCCGCCACTCCCTCTGGGAGGAGCGCGGGCCGGCCGGCGCGGGCCGCGGCCCGGGGAGGAAGGTCAGGAAGTCCAGGACCTCCCGGCCGTACATGGGCTTCGCCGCGCAGTGGCTCTCGTTGGCGCGGATGATGAAGTCCAGGTGGCTGTCGCGCCGCCGCTTGTTGCTGTCGGCCAACCACTTCTGTGGAGCGGGACGGGGAACACGTCAAGATTCACGTTCGCGTCGTGACGTGGAGAGAAAAGGCTCGGCGCGCGCTTACCGTGTGGAAAGGAGAGCGGGGAGGCGGCCGAGGGACTCTCCTGGGCGGAGGGAAGGCTTTAGCGCCCGCGCTCGGCCTCGACTTTGTCGCTACCGCCGTTTGGCTGCTGCTGCTGCCGGCGCCGTCACGCACCGGCGGAGACTTGGACGCAGCGGAGGAGGAGGCCACCTGAACCGAAGCTTAGGGGAGGACGGAAAAGAGAGCATTTTAAACCTCAATCCATGATGAATCTTTGTTTGATGTGCTTTTAAAAAAATCCCCGATATTATCAAATCTCATTTGTGTCTCATGTACTCTTTGAATATTATATAATACAGTCTTTAAATATGTGTGAAGTTTTAAATACAGTTAATACAATTTGAGGCCGACTGTAATTTTATAGTGCTTGCATAATGACAATAAAGTTATTGAATCTATAATCCAAAAAAAAAAAAAGTAAAGTGCCCAGCTGTGAAACATGACTTTAAAAATCCCCGATATTATCAAATCTCATTTGTGTCTCAAGTACTCTTTGAATATTATATAATACAGTCTTTAAATATAATACAGTCTTTAAATATGTGTGAAATATGTGTGAAGTTTTAAATACAGTTAATACAATTTGAGGCCGACTGTAATTTTGTAGTGCTTGCATAATGACAATAAAGTTATTGAATCTATAATCCCAAAAAAAAAAAAAAAAAAAAAGTAAAGTGCCCAGCTGTGAAACATGACTTTAGACTTCTAGATGCTACTTTGATGGAGTTATTATAAATTCAAGGATTCATCCCTCCATGTAGAATTACACTTCCTCTCATGCCAAATCCCAAATTATAGAATAGAAATATAGAGTTCCTTGTTTAGCTCACAAGAGGAGGCAAACAGTCACGTTTAGCCACGGTCAGCATTTCTATTAGTCTTAAAACAGAATCTATAAAATATACTAAACTGGCCTCGAGAGACTTTTCATGCGACCGCATAAACTTTCCTGCACGTTTCTTCTCTCGTGACACATCTGGCACTCTAAAGCAGATTAAAAAAAATAAAAAAACTGGAGCGGCGCATTAAAGATTAGCGGCGGCGCCGTCGTTCTGCCCGTCACGCGGCGAGAAGAAAAGCCCCGAGCTCGTTCTCTCACCTGGCTGCGCTGCGCTCGCCGGAGGAGGAGGAGGAGGAGGAGGAGGCTGCACTACTTTGAGGACGGGGCGAGGGGGGTGGGGCTGGTTCGGGGTCAGGCCGGCGGTCCCTGGAGGAGCTATGGTGTAGTGGGCGGTGGCGGTGGCGGGGCCGGGGGTGCGCTGGGCGATCTGCAGCGGAGCGGTGTTTCTGACGGGGGGGGCGGTGTTGGGAAGGTGCAGGGAAGGGGAAGTCTGGGGAGCGGCGCGGGGGGAAGGGGCCACGGCCAGCGTCGGCACGCCGCCGTCCTTGCCTGCTGTCTGACGCACGACGATCTTCACCACGCCGGGGCTGCTCAGCATGGAGGGCGCCGCTGAGGAGACACGACAGATTTAAAAGGACTCATTACAGGGTTCATACACATTCTGACCAAAGGGTTTTCCATGACTTTAAACCCAATTTCCATGACTTTTAAATTTGGTTTAAAATCATTTAAAATTCATGGAATTTGGTTTAAAGTCATGGAAATTTGGTTTAAACCAGATTTCCATGAGCAAACATTTAGTGAAATCTGGGTGTAAACATGAAAAAGTGAGTAAATGTAGTATTTAAACTAACAATGAGAATACAAAGCATACAGTAAACCTTAAATGACACAAATGAATGAGACAATAGTTTGAGTAAAAGAATAAACATTTATATAGATGCCTGTATGTATGCCTGCTTATATTTTGAGCGTCTTTCTTTTAAAAGCATATTCATTATTTCAAACTCAGCGTACATGAACACATGAACACATGAATATAACACATTTACATGACTTTTCCAAATCTTTTGGGCCTGGAAATAACCATTTTAAAATTCCATGACTTTTCCCAGGTTTTTCATGACCGTAAGAACTCTGTATTTAGCACAAGTGAATGATTATAGTTACAAGGAGCTTTTCATGTAGTGTTGTTTCTGGCGCCCCCTGTGGACTAAAGTGGTAGTGTCTCACCAGGGTCCCTTTAGAAAACCTCTCATTCTCAGTCCTGGTTCAGATAAAAGTTCCTGGCAGTAACTTTTCTGATGACAAAATAACTTTGCTTGATAATTGTGTTATCGGGTTAAAAACCTTGCGCTGTGTGAGGCAGTCGATTGGTGGGCGGAGCCGTAGCGTTGCTCTGGACCGCCACCTGGGCCGGCTGGCTGATGAGGTGGTGCTGCACCCCGCTGGACACCAGGTGCATCACATTACCTGGAGGGAGGGAGACGGGTTATTCATCTCCAGAGCCTCCAGTATCCACTTTACAGCACATCCTCATACCCACTGAACCAAATGTATTCCTTCATTAAGAAATTATAATACATCTTAACCAAATTAAATAAACATAATACAGACTTTTGCCTCTAATTTGTACTTTTTGTGAAGCCAAAGATTGTCCAGATGACACATTGTGATCCACTTTAAACTAATTTAACTGAGGTTACGGGAGAAATCTCCATTTCCACTATTATTTTGTTCGTAGTCGTTCACATTTTAATTCAGTGTTCATAAATACGTTACAAAATGAATTTAAAAAGACTTTCATGTCATTTTCCAGCACAATTTTTCATTTTCAGGAACTTCATTTTATAAAAATGAATAAGGAAACAATAAACGTAATAAATCAAATTAAAATAAATCCAAACGTCTCAACTTCTTAAATATATAAATTCTCTTCACAGACCAGAGCCTGAATGTTCAGATTAATGTTTTATATTAGATCCTTAAATCCAACAAGTAACCAGCGTCATGTTCAATTTCTCACGTTTATGACAAACCAAATCTCATGAATATCTGTCTACTGTCGATTTCGCTCCGGCTCCCTTTCAGTCAAAGATGGCAGCGAAGATGACAAAAACAAAAAAACGTTAATCTGCAGACGCGCCGCTTCTAAATGAGATCAAACCTCAGTTTTTGCGAGACGGTGACGCATTAGAATAAATCAAATAAATAAATAAATGGCTTAATGAACAAACGTTGATCACAAAAAGGGCTATTTTCAAGGTATTCCAGATTATTTCCCCATCACAATTCAAGCGATTTAAACTCCATTAACAGACAAAACAACCCTCTGCCGCAGTCAGGGTTCATACACATTCTGACCGATGGATTTCCACGACTTTAAACCAGATTTCCATGACCAAACATGTTGTGAAATCTGGGTGTAAACATGAAAAAGTGAGTAAATGTAGTATTTAAACTAACAATGAGAATACAAAGCAGACAGTAAACCTTAAATGACACTTAAATGAATGAGACAATAGTTTGATTAAAAGAATAAACATTTATATAGATGCCTGTATGTATGCCTGCTTATATTTTGAGTAAAAGCATATTCATTATTTCAAACTCAGCGTAAATGAACGTCATGAACACATGAATATAACACATTTACATGACTTTTACAAAACTTTTGGGATTTTATTTTTTTCAAGGACTTTTCCAGGCCTGGAAATAACCATTTTAAAACTCCATGAACCCTGGGAAAACACACAAAGCAGGCCAACACCTACCTTGGACTTGGCGCGGCGACGCTGCTGCTGGGACTTGGTGGATCTGGGCTCCGGACAGCGTCAGCTTGTTGCCCTGCAGCTGGAAGGTGACGGGTTTGCTGCCCTGGCACGACGACACGGGCCGGCCGGCCAGAGAGGCGAGCTGGGCGATGCTCACCACCTCGCCCGCTGTGGATCAGAAGCAACATCACATCCGGGTTTACGACAAGCCACGACACGAGTCTTTAGGGCGGCGGACGCGCTGGGTGGAACAACTCACAAGGCAGCCGGGCCTGCATGTCGGGACTGAGCAGGACCCTCTGGGACAGGACGCCGCCGGGGCTCGGGTGAGCCGGGACGCCGGCGGCGCAGGAAGCCGCCGGCGGCCGCACGGTGAGCACGGGCCTCGGGCCGCCGGAGCGCACCGCGATCTGAGCCGTGGCGTGCACGGACGGGCGAGGAGGCGCGGCGGTCGACACCGTGCACACCACTAAGGAGGAGAGATAAAAGATCCAAATGACTCGATGGTGTTTTTAAGTATTGCTGCTTTATACACACACACACACACACACACACACACACACACACACACACACACACACACACACACACACACACACACACACACACACACACAGCGCTGCATCAGGATCAGTGGAGGTAAACATAGGAACTGTTACGGGCGTTGGAGAAGGGAAACATTCAGAATTTACAAGAAAAATTGAGATTTAAAGTGGCTAATTTACAAGTTTATTTTCCTCAAGGAAGGATTTCAATTAATTTAATACTGTTTTTTTTTGCTGTACATATCTTTCATCCCAGCTTTTTTATTAGATAGAGATATATCCCCGTTTTTTAATTTTTTGTCTGTAAATTGCTGCTACTTCGACACCAAATTTCCCCTTGGGATTAATAAAGTATATATTCATTCATTCTCTTTGTTATTACATTTTTACCAGTATACTCCCATATCTATCTAGGTTTGATATTTAATATTCAAGGGAGTCTTGGCCAAGACAGGCGCATACAATGTTAACAATAAGAGGCTCATAAAATCTGACGTAAAACAAAAAAAGGGAAAAATAGATTTCACATAAAAAGAAGGATTATACTCATTACACCGCTTGTGTTTAATATCAGCAGTGGATGAGCTCATCAAATTATACTTTTCAAATCACATTAACAAAACACTGCTAAGATGCACTACTTTTTAAAAGAGCTTTCACTCTGCATATCACCCACAGTTAACCACAAACTCGTGAGATCTGGTTCTTCCCTCACCTTGTTGGACTACAGGAGCCGGTTGAGCCGCGGAGGAGACTTCGGCGGCCGGAGCCGGTTTGGGGGTCTGAGCCGCCGGAGGCACGGAGCAGGTCGGCTTGTTCATCAGGAGAACCGGTCGATTGTCACATTTAGGAGGCGGCTGGAACATCCTAAAAACAGACGCGGCAAACAAGCGATTGTGACTCCTACTTGAGCCTCTTCCCCCCCCAAAGTGCTCCTACATGAAGGTTTGCTTTGGAAACTGCAGAAGAACATCGATCAACACCAGAGTTTCAGGATACTTATTGTTTTTATTCTCACTTTGTTCTGCAAATAAATACAAACAAATGTCTGAAACACATCAGTGTTTGAAATGTGCATACATTGTGATAAGATATTTTAAATCAGAATGCAGAGTTTCCCCCCACAAAACAAAAATAAACAAGACTTAAAATCTTTATGTATTTTATTCTATTTATGTCTTTTGTATTATCTGAACCTTGAGTCTGTAATAAAAGTTTAATTGATTGATTACCAAGCATTTCGTGCTATTTTTTGGAAGAAGATTTCGGGGTAAAAAAAAAAAAAGAGACTACGGTTTTTAACCACAGGTTTTCCCCTCTTTTTTTAAGTCTTCAAAGTAGTCGTCTGTACCTGTTGACCTTCATGCGGACCGGTCTGGGTCTCGGCGGCGGTTCGGGGGACTCCAGGATCTCCTGGATGAGTTGGCGGCTGACCTTGTGGCGCGGCAGGAAGACGTCCGCCTGGTACCGGGACACCCGGCTCTCCAAACCAACGAGGTCGAACATGGAGAGGTCGCAGCGCTGAGGACGCAACACACACACACACACACACACACACACACACACACACACACACACAGTTATATTATAAAACACCAAGTCGTCAGTCATCGCTCGATACAGGTGCGGTTTCCTTTGCTGCTGACCTTGAGAGGAGAGACCTCCAGGACGTCCTGCACCAGGGAGGCCGTGTGGAAGACGATGGGCTTGGTGATGAAGGGGGACTGGATGGGCCGCGGGTCGAACAGGTTCGGGTGGTTGCACACTTTGCGCAGCTGCATAAGGATGTTAATCACAGACATGAAGTGACCGCTGGCCAGCATCTCCCGGGTCCTGTGAAGCGGAGCGGAGAGACAACGCTATTAATACAAATATAAGAAACACGAGTAATCTTAATTAACCTCATCCGCCCGAGCTGCGAGAAAGCAACGGCTATATTTCATATATTTTTTTCTCCGTGTTTTGAGGTCCTACGGTTTCCTCGTTCCTCAAACGCATCTGAAAGCGCGTCAGATGACACACGTGGAAGCAGACGGTCATTGTGAGGGGTCTTTGTTCATGGTGCGACGAAGATTTAGGTAAAAATGGCTCATTTCTTTATTTCTGAACCGAAAAACATGATTTTTTTGACTGGAAAGGCTTGAAAACATGTCATTGCTTGTGTTTATTGTGATTATTATTGCATATTTGGATGATTTAGGTCTTAATCTTTCTAAAGAGGTGCAGTATTACTCTGGGGCATGATGGGAAGTCACCAAAAATACAACTAAAAAAACTTGGGGAGCGACCGAGGACTAATTTTTTGATCAGACTCTTGACTTTTTTTTAAAGGTAAGGAGTTGCTGATTCTTTAGAGATCAAGGACAATAGGGGCTGGTATTCATATCAAGGTCATATGAGCTGTAGAACACCTGTATCCCTATTGGGGGACCCGCGGGCTGATGAGGTACGGGGGGGGGGGGGGGGGGGGGGGGAAGGTAAATGATTGTTTTCAAATTAATTTAAAAAAGAAAACACAATATAGTTCAACAGCACCACGATCTATGAGGGCTGAACTGAATTTAATCGTTTAACATTTGAGGTTTCTTCAAATGTCTGTCGTCATATTAAAAAATAAAATAATAATAATTAGCGTATTGTGGTTGTAGAAATGTAATTTATGGAGCCGTTAGATTGCTGCTAGACCATCCCGTTGATACCTGTGAGGCTAAACTCCAACAGATATGGATGGAAGCAGAATATTTAGTTAGATTAAAAAAACATATTGTGAAATTATGACATGTATCCTACGCTCTACAAATAGTATATTAGTAATAATATTAGTTTAGCTTAATCTTTATCTGCAAATATAAAGTTGTAACACAATGGATGGACATGCAAAAAGATTAACAAAATGCTGCTTTACAATTAAAATGTTGATTTATAATTTGAGTGTTAACGTCTTGAATGTAGTTTTGAAGCTTTAGAGCAGTTCTACAAACTAACTACTAAACTTTATAATGATCACAAAGAATAAACACCTCGAAAAGACTTTTTAACCTTCATGTTTGATTTATTGCAGGCCTGGTGGATTTGACCTACATGCGTTTTAGGTATACCTAATAAACTTGCTATATATATATATATATATATATATATATCTGAGAATCTGCTGGACTTACGAGGCCTGAGCCATGAAGTCGTCGTAGAGGAAGCGCTGCCTCTTGGAGAGGCGGCAGCGCACCACGTGCTCGTATTTCTTGGGCATCTGCTTCTCCACGTCGATCTTGATCCTGCGCAGCAGGAAGGGCCTCAGCACCTTGTGCAGCCTCTTGACCAGGCCCTCGTTGTACTCCTGGCTGCCCTCGATCATCCCCGTCAGCGGGTTGGAGAACCACTCTTTGAACTCGCGGTGGGACTGGAAGACGTGGGGCATGAGGAAGTGCATCAGAGACCACAGCTCCATCAGGCTGTTCTGCAGAGGGGTTCCCGTCAGCAGCAGGCGCCGGTGGCTGAAAGAGGGAGAATGTATATAAATATATAGAGTAGTCATTGTATTCTTATTCACTCTCCCTTTACTTTAAGTCTCCATCCGTCTCCTGAGTTGCTAAATGCTGAGCAGGTTAGCTGCCATCGGGTTCATGAGACTCTGCTGCCGCTGAAAGCAGCGAGATGCACCAAACCACTAGTTAGAGGCCGGGGAAACCATGAAAGCGTCATGGAGTTACTGGTGGGGTTGGGCCGGTGGAAACATTTTCAAACTGTTTTCCACAGTGGAAACAGTAAGCGACATCAGTCCACTTGGTGGCGGCAACGCCAACCACCACTAAACACTAAAGAATAAGAAGGAAAAGACGCAGAAGACGACGCAGCAGAAGAAGCAGCAGCAGGAGAAGCAGAAGTAGAAGAAGCAGAAGAAGCAGCAGCTGCAGAAGAAGAAGTAGAAGCAGCAGCAGAAATAGAAGTAGAAGCAAAAGAAGCAGCAGAAGAAGAAGAAGAATAAGCAGCAGCGAGTGAAGCCGTATTTAAATTGTATGTAATTTACAAATGTGTCTCCTGGTTGTTATCCGCCAGCCTCCATGCTCGTAGTCCCTACACCTCACAGGACTACAACACCCTTGAGTTGGAGGTTTGAGTGAAGTGCCTGAAGATCATCTGCGACTAAAAGCAGCGTGTACTGAAGCAGCGTGTACTGAAGCTGCGTGTACTGAAGCTGCGTGTACTGAAGCTGCGTGTACTGAAGCTGCGTGTACTGAAGCTGCGTGTACTGAAGCTGCGTGTACTGAAGCTGCGTGTACTGAAGCTGCGTGTACTGAAGCTGCGTGTACTGAAGCTGCGTGTACTGAAGCTGCGTGTACTGAAGCTGCGTGTACTGAAGCTGCGTGTACTGAAGCTGCGTGTACTGAAGCTGCGTGTACTGAAGCTGCGTGTGCTGAAGCTGCGTGTGCTGAAGCTGCGTGTGCTGAAGCTGCGTGTACTGAAGCTGCGTGTACTGAAGCTGCGTGTACTGAAGCTGCGTGTGCTGAAGCTGCGTGTGCTGAAGCTGCGTGTACTGAAGCTGCGTGTACTGAAGCTGCGTGTACTGAAGCAGCGTGTGCTGAAGCTGCGTGTACTGAAGCAGCGTGTGCTGAAGCTGCACGCTGAAGCTTCGTGTCTCAGTGAAAAATGCCCACCAGCTGGAACGGGCCACCGGCCAAATGACGGCAACTTGGTCCAATTACAGCCTCTCTGATGAGGGAAAAACATGTCTATTTGTGAGACTAGCTGGCTAGCGCACACACACACACACACACACACACACACACACAGAGGGTAAACAGCTCAGTGCTCTGCTGTTTTTCGGGGACGCGGTCACAGTGGAACATGGTTCCTACTGAACGATGTCCTCTGCAGCCGGATGAACGCTGACTCTTTGTGACAAGCGGCCGCTCAAGAGGAGCCGGAGAGGAATCCTTCAACGTGCTCCGAAGCCACAGAGACAGAACGGATTCATACGGATTCATATTCTAAACCCGCATCACTAGTTTGTAAAGAGCTACTCGGTACATAACGCTCGCTTGTGACACCTATGCAGATTGTCCGCCTCCAGCCCTGCTTTGCAAACAGAATGCTGGAGTCATGATCATCTCAGGCTATTTGGTTATTATGTCACACAGTGAGCAACAATAATAATAATAATAATATCTGGGTGCTCTGCTTTTGGGAATAAATGGACATACGTTTGCCAGACTACAAAGGATGATCTAGAAAATACAGGAACATTTGCATCAAAGCTGTTTTCTTGCCCAACATGTCGTCCTCCTCCTCCTCCTCCTCCTCTTCCTCCTTCTTCTTGCTTCAATTACAGCAAACAATATTACGTAATATTCCAAAGCAGCCTGCCATGAAAACCAAAGTGAAGCTTCGTCCAGCATCAGTACAAGATCTCTCTGTGTCTTTCAAACACAAACGTGATGTCACGCGACTGTCGTTTTGCTTTGCATTCAAAAATAAAACCCTGCTTCATTTTCTCGTATTCATGAAACTAAATATTAGTAAAATACCAAAGAGTGTTATAGATGCAGAGTCAGACGACTACGATTCTAAAACTGAAAGAAATCTGAAGTTCATTTTGTACTTTAAAGTGTTTTTAGATTTCCGAGAAAACCAACTCCACTCCACCCAAAAAGAACTTTTAATAAAGCCACACTTGGAGATTTGGATTCCAAGAGGGATGGAGAACAATTCTCAAAGTACACCAACAACCACCAACAACCCTCGGACACCAGACGAGGTCTGGTCATCCCTGGCCGACCTCTACCGACCTGTTGAAGTTCAGCAGGCTCTGCCAGCGCTGGGACTTGAAGTTCTTGATGTTTTGCGCCTCGTCCAGAATCAGGTACCGCCAAGACTTCCGCCGGAACGCCTGGTGATCCTGCAGCACCAACTTGTAGGAGGTGATGCACACGTGGAAAGCGTTCGGCTTCGTCCAGCCCTGAGGGGGAAGAAACAAAAAAATGGTTCAAAAATCGTGCTTTTACATCCATCACAGATACATGCACGTGAAGGGAAACGTTGCATCTGGTGCTTTGGGAACGTAAAAGCAGGAAAAACACAATTAAAAACACCAGCAAATTGGAAGAAAAATAAATAAACTAACTCACCTGTCTCTTTAGCTTTCGCTCCTTTTGGCTGCCGAAGTAAGTGAGGATCTTAAACCCGGGACACCAGCGTTTCAGCTCCATCTCCCAGTTCAGCATCACGCTGGTGGGGACGATGATGAGGTGAGGGCCCCAGTTACCTGAACACAATAAGTCAAATGATAAAGAGCAGCTAGAAAAAGAAGGAGCATTTCAGCTTATTTAGTGCATAACAATACGAGTGGCGATAAACTAAAATGAACGTTTGTTTAAATGGTTCTGAAAGCGTCAGGGACAGGTGTGTGTGTTTCTTACTTTTTTCACAGGCGAGGTGCGCCAGCAGAGCGATGGTCTGGATGGTCTTGCCCAGACCCATCTCGTCAGCCAGAATGCCGTTCAGCTTTTTCTCGTACATGGTGACCAGCCAGTCGAGTCCGATGTGCTGGTATTCTCGCAGCTGGCCGTGAAGCAGGAACGGGATGGGGGTCTTGACCTTTAATTGGGTGGGAGAAGAAGAAGAAGAAGAAAAAAAGGAGACAATTATGTTTCAGAACTGCATTGGAGACACAAAGAGAAACCCGAGTCTGATGCCGTGTTCACGGAATCAGATTTTCACCCGTGAGATCTGGAGGAGTGGCTTATCGCCATAATAATATTTTTATAACGGCTTTGTAATAACATGTCGTGAAGGTCACCGGTGCGTCGGAAAACAAAAACGTCGTCGTGTCTGTGGTCAAAACATCATTCGGGGGCTTTTCTCACTGCGCTGTATTCACTGGACACAAAGAGTCCGCCGGATAAACCTGGTTTAGTACAGCGGCATAAACCCCAAATAAACAGATTTGAATTGCGATCGTCGCAATACCCGCATCGCGAGGAGGCCGAAATAACTGCGTAGTGATGCCGACTTGTAAAAAGTCAGATTTCATGCCTCGTCAGGTCTGTCCGAAAGACGAGAAGCAAACAACCTTTAAAATGGAGTTAACTCCATTTACATATTTGTAATATACTAATAATATATTTCAAATATACTTAAAACACATTTTAAGTGAGCTATCGGCATGTATATTAGCACATACACAGTAATATACTTAAAATGTACTAAGTATACTTGAAGTTGTTCCAATTTTGCACACAAAAATAAACTTAATATACTTCAAGCTGTACTTAAAATATATTTAGTACAAAATAAGTCGTTCCAAAATAGCACACTTTAAGTATATTTATGATTAGTAGGGCTTCAAGTATACTAAAGTATACTCAAGTATGCCAAGATTAAATATACTTAAATATACATTGTAGGCATAAATATGGCAGAGACGTGTTGATACACATAGAGAGAGATCTTCCCGGCTGACCTTGGCGGTGGCCAGCGTGTAGCCTTTGGGCTGCAGGCTCTCTGCGGTCGCAGCGATGTGGCTGATCTCTTTCTTGGGCCGCACGCTGGAGGGAGGCGGGCTGTTGTCGCCCTCCTTCAGGAGGACCTCCATCCCTTCATCCTCGCAGCCGTCATCTTCCTCCTCGCTCTCCTCCCCCTCGCCGTTCTCGCTGTCGTCCTCTGCCCCGCTGTCTCCCTGTGAATCTGATGAGGGAAAATCATTTAATAATAGATTTTAAGTAGCTTCTGTTAAGTCTTTGAGAAGCGTGCGGAAGTGAGCGGGTTGGTACCGGAGGAGGAACTGTTGCTTTCCACGTCACTCTCGTCTTCGTCGCTCTCCTCCTCCTCATCCCCAGACACCTCTGAATCAGAGCTGTCTTTAGAGCCAGATGCAGACGGCGCCTCAAAGTCTGAGGCGTACGCTCCTTTGTACTTCTCCAGCAACTCCTCGACGCTCATGTCGCCTGCAAGGGGAGCAGAGACGCGTCAGCCGAGTGTTTACGGCTCCGGGTTTTAAGCAGGGCGCCATTTAAAATGAATGAAATGCAAGCCATAATTAAGGACATATATTCATATCAAGCATACACATTTGAGAACTAGTCTTTGTTTGAGCGTTGAAGTGGATTCAAAAGTATTCAAGAAGAACCCAAATATTTTCTATGAAATAATGAGACTAAAACCCTGAAATCTTTTGGTGTTCGGGCCTGAAACAGGACCGGCTCCATTTCACACGTTTCTCCTGGAAAACAAGTCACGGTGGGCTATTTAACTAATATTAATTAAAATGTTTTTGGAAGTGAATTCCTCTTAACGCAAAGAGCTTTTCAACCAGGAGAAACAAACACTTGAAACAGCTTCAAAGTGAAACAAACAAACAACAACAAGACTCATCACACCTTCTTTGGCCAAGTCGTCCAGCTCCTCTGCGTGATCCACGTTCCCCTCGACCTTCTCCTGGGCCGCGATGGTGTCCTCCTCGTCCCGAGCTGAAAACATGAAGAAAACACAATCTGTAAACCACAGCTCACTCCACAAAAGTACACATCTGCGTCCTTTATTTTTTATTTACTGCTATCGTACCGTCCTCTACGTTGGCAGTGAATTCTCCGTCTTCCTCCTCCACCGATGAAGAGGTTTCATCAGAGCATTCTGCGTCAGAGCCCGTCTCCTAAGGAATCACAAATACACAAAAACGAACTTATTGTATTATTTGCATTATATTAATATCAACATTTATTAAGTGTTATTCTGTATTTTTATTGAGACAACAGCTAAGATTCTCAATAAGAGGCACTTTTGCTGACAATTCATGGATGATTTTACTGATTACAAATATTTCAGTCATGAAAGAAAATGATCATGTGATCATGCACAGTTAAATGACATAAATAAACAGTATAAAATGTTTTACTGTGTGCGTTTGTGAAGATAATCTGCAACAATTTCTACGACGAATGTGAATCCAAGAGACACAGAATTAAAGTCATTTTCTAAGTTTAGCTTTTGTTTCTGGTGTTTTTCAGTGTAAATAATGTTACTTCTTTTACAGAGAACCAACAAATTCACAATTTAGTCCATCATGTTTGGTTGAATCCAAAGAAAAGACATTTTCTCATAAATATTAGCACTAATAGAAGTATTTCAGGGAAGTTTGAGGATCATCTGGAAGTTTGTGGTGACAATAAATCCCAGTGTGAACATTTGACTGCGGCACAACGTTCACCTTTGTTTTCACTTGCAAATGTGCGGCTTAAAAAACGGGGGCGCTGCGACACCCGTGAGATCCATCAGGTCCACGTTAAGACGCAGATTTGTGTTTCAATGTGCAAATCAGCACGTAATGCACCGGAGAAGTGAAGCCTGCATCCACGTGTGCACTTCTTCTTCGTCTTCTTCTTCTTCTTCTTCGAGACAACGGTCCCGTCGGCTCTGTGTCGTACCTGCGGCAGCTTGAGGGTGTTGAGTAGCTGGTCCAGCGGCAGCATGCCCTCCTCCTTCAGCAGCTCGATCTCCCTCCGATGGCTCTCGGCGTCGTTGCCCTCCTGCTGCTCCTCCACGTCGATGGTCGCCTCGTCGTCCTCCTCCTCGCAGGGAGGCTCAAAGTCTCTGTCTGCGGGACGAAATAATGACTCATTTTACTCATGAACATAAAGCCGTGAGGGAACAGAGGGATGGCGTCATGGATCTAGAGCGGTTGGGTTCAGGAGACGTCTCACAAGCAAAGAAATGCTTCAGTTCTTATTGGCTTTGGGAGGAAAATTAGCTTAAACAGACACTTGTGGTGGAAATGTCAGATTCCTGACACAACGATACTGAAATTTAGAAGAGACTGGACGACTGACTCAGACATGAACCACTGCCAAGTCTGAGCAAACCCCAAAAACTGAAGTCACCTTCACGCTTCAGGAACCAACTGACACCAATAAAATATATATATATATATATATATATATATATATATATATATATATATATATATATATATATATATATATAAAGACACAAAATCCTCTTGGTCGAGGTGCTTTGGAGCTCAGGTAGTCAGGAGGGATTTGTACAGACATGGTTGATTCTCTCAATGGTGCGATAACCTTGACAGGGAAAAACAGCTTTTTTTTTTATATCTCCGTGAGACATTTTACCGCTGTGTAGCTATGACAACGTCCCCGTCTGAGCCAATGATTCAGCGCTGAACGCAGAGCAACATGAAGACGGTGAGCTCTATTAACGCGCTGCAGGTTTTAGGTAATAACTAGAGAAGTGTCGATCTCACAAACAAAAGAAGAGTCGAATCTCACTAAACACGGACAGAGAAACGCGTCATGCGGGGGGAAACAATCGGCGCCACGTAGTTGCATTAAAAAGGGCTCAAACTAACAAAATGCCCGTTAGCAAGCTAACTGCTAACTGTAGCTAGCCGAGGTCCTTGCAAACATAAAACTGCAGCTTTCTGTTGCGTCTGCGTTGATTATTGTCAAAGTGCTTCGTCTTAACTAACGACATACAAAGAGTCAGCATCCAGCGTTTTCTCATTATTCCCGCTGAAGCCCCACTTTTGTTTTCTTTAAGACTCTTTTTTTTTCGGTTTGGGAGCTTATAAAAACATCCTCACACTTCCTTCATTTTTTTGTTGTTGTATGCAAAGCGGATGAAAGTGACAAGGAGGCACATTCACACGATGCAAAGTCATCAGAGAGCGATTCATTGCAGGACTTCATTGGGCTTCTTCTCGTTTAACAAAAAAAAAAAACGGGATCATTTATCTTGTTTTGTGTCCGACTTCAGTGGATCATAACGTGTCGGATATGGAATTAATTCATTAATTAATCAGCAGATTCTCAGATTGAGAACATATTCTTGAGCCACTATAAAAAAAGACCAAAAGTATGTCCTACTGTGAATCACTCACCATCCTCCTCAGTGGCAGGTGGCACTGCTTTCTTGGGAGACTGAGGGACGGGTTCGGGTTCGGGTTCAGCCGGCCTGCTGGGCGCCAGCGACTTGCTGAGGAGGTCCGAGTATTTCTCCGTCTGGCCGACGATGAAGTCCAGCTGAAGGTCCAAAGCCTTCTTCCTCTTTTCCTCCAGTCTGGACTGCTGCTTGTACTGCACCACCTTCATTGAGAAAAGAAAAGGACACCAACGCTCTTATTGTATCGGCGTAGAGCCAAATTAAGGAGCGCCAGATTTAGCGCTGTAGCATGCTAGTCCGTTTGATCAAGCTCAAACTGTACACAATCTGTTGAATATTATTCATTTTCAAAATAAATGAACCAAAAAAAAAGTTATTTTCTGTATTTTATTCTACTGTAACGAAAACGTAAAAAAGAACCCTGACCCTGTGACACCACTGCTTTTAAACAGGGTGAATTTTACTTGGTGGTTTCAATAAAAACCTAAACGCCAAATATTAAACTAAGGCAGGAAAATGTCACTTATTCTTCTGTGGGAAATAAATAAAATAATAATCAAACGCAGGCTGTGATCCTCTCAATTTCCACAGCTGAGCATCGAACCAGAATGTTTTGTGTGCTAGTTGTTGTTGTTTTGTGTGTGAATAACCCGAACCTTCTCCACGCTGCTCCAGAAAGCCCGGACCTCCTTTGCGATAGAAGAGGCGACTCTTCTGATTTTAGAGTGCTCGTCTCTCTTGGCCTTTTCTTCTTTTTGCCTCAGGTCCTCGTGGTGTCTCATCACCATTCGTACCACCTAATAAAAACATAAAAAAAGGCATAATAAGACACATACTCTTTCAAGCAGCCTAGTAAAAAACACATATTTCTAAAAACACAAAAACACTTTACTAATAAACCTGACCCCACCTTTCGGGCCACGCCTCTCTTCCACCGCCTCTCCTGAGCGAAGTCAGCGGAGAGCCACTGCATCTCCTCACACAGGTAGTCCCAGTGCACTTTGGGTCGCGGCGGCTCCGTCAGGCGGGTGAAACGCTTCGTCGACAAGCTGCCCTCTCGCCTCAGCGACTGGGTCCGATGCTCGATGTCCGCTTCCTGCAGGGGAACGAAAAACGCTCAGTGAATCCCGCCTTAACGCATTAACGCTCCCGTAGCCGGCGCACACTAGTTTATCATAAGAAAAAAGACAAGCGTTTGTGGGCATTTTGGGGATTTAATAACTTAATAATTTACTTTGAAAAGGAGAAGTATTGCGTTGATACTTTGTACCCCAATCACCCAGAGAATAACTGAACTCCAGGGCTGATCACGCGTCCGTTTCATTTGCAAAAGCCCTGCACGGGCGTGTTGGAAGTAACGTTGCAGTGGAGATCCCGTTGATACCGACACAGCAGCTGCACACAGCGCTGCACTCTTTATTCACTCCAGCTTAACTCTTAATTGATAGCAATCCAGTATAATCCAGCCAGACAGAGAGACACTACTCAGCAGAACCATCATCCTCACTTGCCATCAATCACTGACTCTCATATTTAATAATGATTAACTGATTTAAAAAAAAAGTTGGTCCAAAGTTGCATCTTGATTATAAACACTAAAAACCAAAGGGCAGTTTAGTAAAAGTGTTACAAGCATCTCATCAACATACAAACTAACTATTCCTGCTCCAGGAAGTTTGAAAAAACAGAAGGGAAATCATTTTTGAACGCACAACTTATTCTCAGCGGCACACGTCTCACTCACGTGTTTAGCCAGCTCCGCCATGTCTTTGTGCCGCTCTCCGCGGGGTCGCTGAGGCGTGACCTGATCCGGCGGGGACGAGGAGGAACTGAAGCCGCCGCCGGGGCCAGGAGACACAAACTTCCCATGGGGCCCCCGGAGAGGCGAGGACTTATCCCGCCGCTGGGCGGCCCAGTCGCCGGCGGACGAGGCGCCGGGGTAAGAAGAGGAAGTGGAGGGCGAGACGGGAGACGAGTTCGCGGTGACCCCGTCCGCCATCCACTGGTGTACCTGAGGGCCGAGGGAGGAAGGTGAAGAGGAAAGCATGTCAAGCATTAGCGAGGTGAAAGCAGCAAGAGTCACTGAAAAACTAAAAAAGGTCAGAGCAGAAGTTTACAAGAAGCAAATCCAGACGTGCTCCAGAACTACAGACCTTTCATGCAGAATTAAAGTCAAAAGGAAAGCATTTTTTTAAAAGTCAAAATGCTCCCCGTCATTAGCAGTGACCGCGTCAGACCAGGAAGTGCTCGTGAGCATCCTGTTAAAAAGTGAACCGATGCTGGACAACACACACACACACACACGGGGGGGCTGAGCATGCGGCCAACTTATAAAGAAATCACTAAACACACACACACACACACACACACACACAGTTCGTGTGCAGCAGGATGTGTGGAACGACGGCATGTTTGGACAATGGAAACATGCCAGCATACCTGACATATGAACAACATGGTGGCGTAATAAAGAGATTAATCTCTTTTCAGGTTGAGAGCTGATTTACAGCTCACAAAATTATTTCATGAAACGGTCATGCACTATATGCGAAGAGACGCAAACACAGCGAATCGAAAAAGGAAAAGCTCGTTCTAAAGCGAGTGAATCCGAGTTGGCTTTCACCGACAATTTTTAAACCATCAACAACCACATTGTGCCTTTAAATCTATGTATTATTATGTTTATAATGAAGCGTGTGCATTTGCTTGCATCTATGTGTGTATTTTTTTTCTCCTTTAGATACATTTTCTCGTGCATAACAGAAATGTTTATGCATCTTAAAGACTGCAGTTGCGCTGAAGATTGAGCAGCTTTCACTAAATAAAATCTTTACAGAAACCTTGTCCCTCTATGATGCACAGCGGTACATCCTTCAGTTTAGACCCAACAGAACCTATTTCACGAACATGAAACTACCTCGAGTGAAGAGCCGAGGGTCATCTCGCTTTCCGTTTTGTCTGCGTCCGGCTCTTCGTCGCTGGCTTCCTCCGGACTGCTGATCTGTCCCGAAGTGGCCTCCAGAGCCTCGGCTTCTCCCGTGGCGTCGTCCTGCTCCATGTCCTCGCTCTCCTCCTCCTCCTCATAGAGGGCGTCCGCCTGGCCGACGGGGTCGTCGGCGGATGCCGGGAGCCGGTAAAGGGCGTCGGGCGTCGTAGCGTCTGCTTCGCGGGACGTTTCAGCGACAGTTAAGGCCTCGTTGTCAGATTTGCTCGTGGGCGAGACGGACGCGGCCGGAAGCGAGTCGCCGGGAGCCGGCGCCACGGACGTTTCATCCACGGAGCGCTGCGTCTGATCGGACGCGCGTAAAGAGTCCGAGACAGTTTGGGGAAGGCACTCCTCGGACACGGCGCCGGACCACGAGCTGTGGGCATTGGCCAGCTTGCCGGACGCGTTCTGCCGCTTGGACGCGAGCGGCAGGAGGTTGGGAGGGGGTTTCAGGACGGGGGTTTGTCCCGGTTTAAAAAGGAGCAGCTTTGGGTGTATGGGACCAGGGGAGCGGGTGACGCAGAGAGCCGCTGGTTTGGTTTCTGTGGGCGCAGCGACATTCTGCACGCTCTGTGACGGAGTCTCTGTCAAAGCAGGGGCCGCTTCGGACCCTTCGTGGGAGGAAACGGAAACGGGGGCCTCGCGCTTTGCGGCACTTACAGCGGTCTGATTGGGAGCGGGCTGAACGCGTAACAAAACGGCAACGGACGAGTCCCCCGCGTCCGGGGATACGAGCGGCGGCGCGCCGGCTCCCGCTTCCTGTTTTGCGGGAACCGTTTGCGCTTCGGGAGAATCGCTCGCCTCCGTTTGCGCGCTGATCTGCGGCGTCGGCATTTCTGGACCGCCGTCCGTCGGTTCTAAGGCGACGGCGGCCACGCCGACTAAACAAACCTCGCTCGGGCTAGCTTCTAATACCAAACGCTGCCCTCCCGCGGTTTGTACGGACAAATTATGGGAAGTACTGTTTGCGTCGTTGTGTACAGGCAAGGGCTGCTGAGAAATAATGACGGTGCCGCTTTCGAGGTCCTCTTTGACGATGTATTCCTCCGAGTGTTCGAGCAACGCGTTGAATAAGTTCATCTCGTATCCTGGAGAGTGAGGCATCTGTGCGCCGCCGCCGCCACCACCACCACCACCGCTGCTGCTGGCGCACACCGTCTCCTCCGCCACCTCCTCCACCAGCGTGCAAAACTCGTACACCTCCACTCGCTGCGCGTCCAGCTCCGCGTCCGCCCGCACGCTTTCCTCGTACAGCTTCGGCTCCCCGGCGGAGAGGTCGGCGCTCAGCTGGTTGACGATGGCGGCCTCGCAGACGCTGCCGTCCTCCCGCTGCAGGAGGTAACTCTGATTCAGGTGCATGTTCGTCCAGTCGCCGCCGATATGGGTCTCCTCTCCGACGACGACGATTCCGTGAGCCTCGGCCGACTGCATGAGCTCGGCCGGCGGCTCCGTTTCGGGGTGAGACGTTTCGGCCTCGGCGTCCCGCTCCGCCCGCAGCGAGACGACCAGGCCCGCGCCGAACGGGAGCGGCGGAGCAGAGGGTTTAGAGGAAGTCTCCTCTGGCAGCATTGTGAAGTCAGACGGGGAGACGTCAGCGCGTCCTTCCCTCACGCCGCCGTCTCCTCCGGGAGAAGCGTGTAATCCAGGAAGCGGTTCTCCTGCTTTTCTGGTCTCGAGTATTTCCGCTGAGGGACGTCGTCCGTCAACGAGTTCCTCGACGCGCTCCAACGTCTCGACCGATTCCAAAGAGTTTGCCGTTTGTATCTCTCTGGCGTCAGTCGAGGTGATTCTGTGTTGTGTTTTTGACTGGTCCGTTTGCTTAATCTCGCTACCCGATGAGGGTAAAGGGAGCGGGGGCGATTTGGAGTCCTGGAGACCCCCCGCTCCGTGGACGCGCGGGTCCCCGGCGGACGGTCCTGCGGCGTCTCGGACTCTAAAATCAACACTTGATAGCGGGACAGACCGAGACGGGGCTGTGAAACGGATTTGAGATTGGGGTCGGAGGTGAATGTTTCCGGCCGTGTGCTCCGCGCTCGTTCCAGTCTCTGCTTTGTATTCCAACGTGACGGACTGTTTATCCTTAGTCCCCGTAATAAGTCCGGCTCCTTCTCCGAGCGTCTGGTTCGTCTCACTGTTTGAGGGGCTTTTCTCCGCATCAGTTTGTGACCCGTATCGCAACTCTTGCACTGTGCTGTCAATCTGTGTATCTGTGGCCAGAGGGGGGCAAAGGGGATCTGGAGGCTTTTGCATCTCAGCAGAGGAACTACAGTCCCCGGCGAGGGGCGCCGGCGAGGATCTCGAAACTCCAATCGGGAGCTTTTCAGGCAAGTCGGTCTGCGGGGCGCTCTCGGTGCCGAGGGACGCCGGGTCGTCGTCGCTCTCCGGCGGTGGCACAGCGGGCAGATTGGCGAACGGAGGGACCGGGCGGGGGGCAGCTGCGGCCGGCTGCGGGGCATGCTGAGGCGACTCCCCAGCCACATTCTGTGCAGCCTGGAAGTTGCCACCCAGCACATCCACAGCCGGAGGGGCACGCTGCCGCACCGCCTCCTCCCCAGAGCGTCCTTCCTCTGTGCTGCCCCGGCTACACACTGCACCTGTGGGCGAGACAGGCAAACAAAAGAGTCTGGACCACGTGCAAAAAAAGAATAATAACGACTTAATATTGACAAAGTGGGAAGTTACTGTTCAATTCAAAGTACATGAACGCAACAACTTCTCACCTGTCTGTGGTGTGAGACACAGATCTTCTGTGCTTTCTACTTCCAGGATGCTGAAATTAGGGTCCCTTCCACATATTCTGTGAGAGCAGAAATAGATAACTTTATTATCAACACACACACACAAAAAAACACACAACTCAAACTGCACATCTTAAAAACCAGTGAGGCAAGCTTTGCACACAGCGGTATGCGTTTTTGCAAAACGAAAAGGGAGGCTAGATTTCTTATTCGTGGACATGCATTTCGTAAACACAAATACCACAGAGTGTGTGTGTGTGTGGGGAGGATGAGTAACATGCCAGGTCACGAGAGCAGCGCTCGGATAGCCTGCCGCTAGCACAACTTGCTCGGACTACAGTTGGTGTACGAGGCTGTGTTTCAGTGGGAATCCTGCAGCAGTAATTAAATACATATACTCCGTGAAGCGGCACTAAACCGTGGCAGCTCCGTTAGCTCGCTGCAAGTTTGCATTTTGCTGCAGTCGCCCCAACAGGAAGGTATTAGGAATTCTGCAGCACGCGCTCACAAGCTAAAAGCCGGCGACCAGGCGCGCGCGGGCCTTCCACTCATTCATTTGTATGCTCTCGTGATGTGAAAATGCATTTGGAGGGGGGGACTGCGTGGAACTTGTGGATGATAATGTACCTTGAGAAAGTGCATCTTTATTCAGGGGGAGGTGGGGGTGAGGGGGGGGTACATTGTGCGGTCGGGAGCACGCGCAAAACCGTGCACGAGACGAAAAGATGAAATCGACTTTCGTCCCGAGAGAAGTGGGAACGTTGACAATAAAGTCTTCTTTAAAAAAATTTATCCCCCCCCAAAAAAAGACGACACGTTTGCACAATAACACACTGCTTGGGTGGCACACCAAAAAATAAAAAATGGCAAAAGGAAATCCTGCTGCTAACTAGCGAGGTAGAAGAGTTACTAAGGGTGCGTTCGTTTGATGCGCAGGCACCGCTTCATCCCCACCCGCGGGTTACGCAACGCTCGAGCCCTCAAAGAAGCGCGTTCACGCCGACACATTTGATTTGAAGTTACTTCGCCGCGAGAGACAAACGGGGAAACATCTGAAAAGTCGCATTAAAAACCCGCTTCTGCATGCGCTGCCATACAGACAGAGGGGGGAGAGAGAGAGAGAGAGAGAGGGGAGGAGGAGGGGGAGACAATCGCTCGTGACGTCATTTTGCGTGGGGTCAAATCTTGTTTTCCACGAAAAATAAAACACGTAAAAATTATTCTGTTTTAGCCACTAATACGCGTCGCTTTCCGGATAAGCATTTTAAAAAAACGGCGAATAAAACATTGTTATAAAGTTCCTTATACATTTTCGCAATGATTATACGGGGGGGGATTTAGGTGGGACCCACACGGTCCAACGGCTTGGCTCTTTAGAAGCGACGGTGAGGAAGCGGTGGTTCAACGACAACTCATTTGGTTTTAGATTTTGATTTTTTTCCGGTGTTGTAGCTTTTCGTTTTTGTTTCCGGTCTCGGTTCAAGTGTCGTGTCTCCGCATTTCCACGAAGTAAATTCATAAAATACTACCAAGTGAAACGCAGTCCGATTGTGTCCTGTCGTCAGTCCGACACCCCCCTTCCATCCCCCCATTACTTCCTCCTTGCCCCCCTCCCTCTCCAAGGCCGCCATCTTAAGTTCCCACCTACCTGAAATTTCCGAGCGATTTTCTTTTACTAAATTCTCGTTGAAGGAGTCGTCATCCGCGTAAGATCGCACTCAATCCTTGATGCCAGTAATCCAAACCGTCTCCCGGTACCCAACGAGGTACCACTAGGTCCGTGGGAAGAAGTTAAAATACGGACCGGGAGAGACTGGGTTTCGGCGCAGAATGTAGCGGTCGCGGGGAGGAGACTTTACGCAGCGAAATGGTGGAGGGACCGCTGCTGCTGACAACGGACAGAACACGGGAACTCTCGCGAGATCTCGTCAAGCGCGCCACTTGAAATTTCCGATTGTAGTTCATTGTGAGACGCGAGCTCGATAAATTATATAGATATAACATGTTTAATCGGTTTATTTCTTATTTTTATCCCCAAAAATATACACATGGCGAGGAATATATTAACGTAACTGTGACTGTCACAGTTAAACGGTCATAATGTCACGTTTAGAAAGTTACATTCGGATATAAAAGGTTTTGTATTTTGAGTGACGAATAGATGGTGATGAAGCTACAAGCTGTATATTATAATCAAAGTACTAATACCACGCTTTAAAAATACTGTTACAGTAGAAGTATGCAAGTCTTATCAGGAAAAGTGTACTTAAAGTATTAAAAGTAGGAAAAATGTCCCGTAACGTTACTTACTTTATTATATATTTCATGTGTTATTCATGCATTGAATGTGTATTATTGTGTATTATTCATGCATTGAATGTGTATTAGTGTGTATTATTCATGCATTAATGTGGATTAAGTGTATTATTCATGCATTAATGTGGATTAAGTGTATTATTCATGCATTAATGTGGATTAAGTGTATTATTCATGCATTAATGTTAAAGCAGGATTTTACTGGTGGCGTTGTTAAACTTATTAACTAATGATTATTTTCATTATGGTATAATCTGATAATTTTTTCCATTAATTTTGTTTTGTAAAAATAGTGTGAGATGCCATCGCATGTATAATTACAATAACTCAAACTAAAATATTCACAGCGGTGAAGCTGGTTTTACATAAAGAATCACTTTAACAATCAAAATATATGCCAATTAATTTCCTGTCAATTTACCAATTGATTAATTATACAGCTGTGTGAACTGTTGGGAAGTTTAATTTATAACAAAACATCAACGTTTATTAACTATTTCTTAGTTTATAGTGCAAAAATCAAAATTTGTGAAGTGCAATAAAAAGCACATTTCCCTCCAAGATGAAATTCATGCTATTCAATTGTGTACTTATGTTTTAGCGTTTGAGTAAATGTACTTTTTTGGGATACATTTCTGATCAAGGGACGACCTGGATGTATGGTAATAATAATTAAGACGTCCTTACTTTAGATAAAGCAGAGTGAAAAGAAGTACTTTTAAATTCCCTTTAAATGCAGAATTAAAGGAAATTCATTGGTTTGTTTAGATAACAAATACATAGACGTCAAATTCGAGCATCAGTGAAGTAGTTCGTGTCTATTTTTCAATAGTAAACTGTATTTTGGGGATTTGGACCGTTTCTACAGATTTTAAATAACTAAATGCAAGTATTTCTCACCGGTTTTATACACCAATCTATTGCTCGAGAAAATAAAAATGGCAGCGGTTGCTGCGGCAATAACGAAAGACTCTGAACAAAAGACCCACACAACAGAGTAAACAACAATTCATTTAATAATTAATCTTTGTGGTCTCTAGGGGAGGGGTTTGAAAGGTATAAAATGGTCATATTAAAATAATCGACCCAGTCTTTTCCCTCTCAGGATACCCACTGTCTAGTTGTCTTCTGACACAAGTCCTTATATGTTTTTTTTCCTCCGTTCTTCAGCAGATGTCCCATTTATCCATGTATATAACTTACTTTTATTGATGAAACAACTCGACAGTTCAATGTACAAGGCTCCCATAGTCCCAAATGGATAGAACACACAACCAATGACACACACACACACACACACACACACACACACACACAGGCAAACCTCCCTCTCGGCGTAAGAAAGTCGTAGATGAGATCCTTGAAGAGGCTGAAATGTTCACGAGCACTTAACAGTTTTCTGCGACGCAAGCCTTCTGCATGATTTGAAACAGACTACTACCTGGAGGGGCGGGGGAGGAGAGAGAGTACTGGTTGATACCCGAAACAAATACAAATAACATAAACAGTGAATATATTTATTATTATAGAAGATAATTAATGTTGAGAATAATAATTACAAAGGCAATTTCTCTAGACTACTATAATCTGGTCCTGCTCATATAGTCAAGAGGAGAGTGGGAAACAGTTACAGGAAGCTCTAAAATACTGTGTTCACTCACACAGTGTAAGCACAGCTCATTTCACCCATTCATCCTTTGAAAATGAAAACAAACAAAGAAAAACAAGAAGGTTGAATCTCATGATCAGTGACGCTGAGGTGGGGGTTAGATTTTTGGGTGAAGCAGGAAACTGGAGGTGCAACGGTCTCATCGGTAATCGGTCTTTTTCCACGATGACCAAAGAAAAAACTAAAAAAAAAAAAAGAGACGAAGGACTGAACAGAAAGCACCACTTTGACCACTGGTTTTCTAAAGACCCTCGTCCACGATACCGAATCGGGGTTGATTTATGTCGAGGAAGGCTTTATGATAACATCCCATGATTTAATAACCGAGCTGACGCGTTCCTCCCTCCCCACACAGTGCACATCCCCCCTGGAAGTCATTTCCGATCCACCCGGAGAAGGCTTGCTGAAAATAAAATAGCTTGAATCTTAATTCACCTGACATGAAAGCTGTCCTCGGCCTCTTCCTACAGCTTTTTTTGGAAATTGGACTAACAGCCAGTATAACATAAAAATACACCAAGGATGCACAGAACCCATGTACCTTTAAATTGCACTGATAACCATTGAGCACAGTCCAAGTCTTGCATTCCCCTCCCTTCCACCACCTCCAGCCAGTCGTGGTTACTCTAGTTTGGGGAGGAGGAGCTGGTTTGGTTGTGTAACTGGGAGAGCAGGGTTTAGTAGTCTGCAAGAGGAAAAAGGGGGCAGGTTGAGAGCAGCACAGTGATCCTGACATTTCCCTTAATCTCCTCCAGTGTTGTCCCTGTACTATCTGGACTCTCCGTCTTTGTGGGCGCTGTACATCCCCAGCTCGCCCGGCCCTCCGAGTCTTCGGGGCGGCGTGGACGACCGGCTGGTGATGGACGGAATGAGCGGCGGCGGCGCCCCCACCGCCAGGGCCCCCACCAGGCCCGAGGGGGTCTTCGCCAGGATGCCGTTGGGCACGTGGTGCGTGTTCAGCTGGCCTAGCCGGGCGAAGAGGCCGGCGTGGTGCTGGGCGGCGGCCGAGGGTCCGTGGTGGAGCGAGTGGGCGAGGAGGCCGGGGTGGAGCTGCTCCAGGTGAGCGGCGGTAGCAGCGTGCGAGGCGTTGGCCAGGTGAGCGCCGTGCGGGATGTGCGGGTGCATCCCAAAGTAGCGAGCGCGCTCAAAGTCTTCCCTCAGGATCTGGGCGCGCTGCTCCTCCTCGATGAGCCCCGCCCCCGGGTGTCCGAGGTGAGGCGGGCGGTCGAAGTGGTGGGCCATGAGGCCGAACTCCTGGCGGCCAGAAGAGGTAGATACCGGAGGGTGGTGAGGGTTGGACGCGGCCGCGACGGCCGCCGCCCTCTCCGCCTCCATGATGCGCTGATGCTGGAGCAGTCGGGCCAGGTGCGGGTCGGTCCGCAGGGCTAAGTGGGGGTCTGCTCGAAGTGCCATGGCCTCCCTGCGGTGCTGATGCTGCTGCTGAGCCGCCAGCTCCCTCCAGGGGTCCCAGGTGAAGCTGTGCGGACCCTGCGGCGGTCCTTGCGCCGGACCGTGGTGGAAACGCTCTCCTCCCGGACCCATCATCAAACCCGCGGCGCCCGTGCTCCCCAGATACGCCTCGATGGCCCTGGAGCGGTCCAGCAGGGCGAGATGCTGGTGGGAAGGAGGGTTTGGATTCTGAGGCATGTGTGGAACACCGGGAGTGGGAGTCAGCGATAGAGAGGAAGAGGAGCCGGAACGATGGTGGTGAGGATGGCTGTTGGGCCGCTCGAAGCTGTGGTTGGGTGCCGGCGGCGGCGGCGGCAGCGTGATGGGAATGTGCTCCGGCTCCTCTTTCCGCTCCTCTTTGACTTTAACCGGCGGGAGGAGCATCGGCGGCGGCGGCGGCGGCGGCTTGGAGACGGGCGTCGTGGTCCGGTCGGACTTCTTGGGCTGAGACAAAGAAGTGACGGAGGCCGATCCCGCCGAGGAAGAAGGGAGGTTACCGTCTCTTTGGGAGTGCGGGGGTTCGCTGTTGTTGTGGTGGTGGTGGTGGTGGCCGTGTGTCCCCGGGCCCATCGGACGCGGCGGGTAAAGCTCCATGGGGGACGGGGCGGAGCGGTTGGTGGGCGGCGGCGGCGGCGGCGGCGTGGTGAGCACGGAGGACGAGGAAGACCGCGGCCGGTCCCGGTCTGCTACTAAAGACGAAGGAGGCCCCCGCGAAGACACCGTTTGCTGCGGCCTCTTGTCCCCGTCTCGCTCGCGGTCCCGGTCCCGGCTCAAGCTGCGCGTCAGGTCCTCGATCGGCCCGGCGCCGCCGCCGCCGCCCCCCAGGGTGCTGCTGCTGCTGCTGTGGCCGTTGACGTGGGAGACCGGGGTGCTACTGCGGGGCTTGAAGGTCGGGGCAACTGGAGACATCCTCACAGGTTGTCGGCCATACAGCATATTGTCTCTGCAAAACATAAAAAAGGGACATCGTGGAAATCAGTCACACCGATCCTCGTATTTATCATTTTAACGACAGTTTGAATTCGTCACCAAAAGGTTCAAAGATATGGAGATTTGTCGCGTTCTGTTAAATCTATTTTGTGTGTTATTGGGGACATTTTATTTGAAAGGTTGTTGCTCATTTCCTCACTGGGAGATACTCGACTGACACTTCAAGTCTCTAAAACCAGAAGACAATTATTCGTCACTAAAATGTTTGAGAAGATTACTAATGTCTCGCAAACTGCAAAACATTTATTCTCAAATATGAATAGTGAGAGACGACTTTACGCCGTGAATGACGTCCCAGACGGAGCCGGTCCTTCCTGTCCGTTGGTTGGACCTAAAATGGACTCGTTTCATGCCGTGCCTTTTCGTGAGAAACTCAACGAAAGCAGGACATCGTCTCTCAAAAATCAAAGCGCCTCCTTCGCGTGTTAAAGCCGGTGCTGAAACCCCGTCGTACCTGTCCTTCTCGTCCTTGATGTGGGGGCTGTCTCTCCTCTCCATGTCCTTCGCTCGGTCCCTCTCGTCCCGCTTGTCCGGCCCTTTGGCCCAGCTGGGGCCGGGGGCGAAGCCGGACGGGCCGCCGTGCAGACGGTTCCACGGGTCGTGGTGGTTGGGGTTGGACAGGCCTCCGACCACGCCGGCTGGAGAATCTTTGGGGCCAAACACAGAGCCTGTTAATGAATAAAAAGGGACACATTCGTGGTAGTGGGGGAAAAAAAATAATCTTGGACGCAAAATCCACGTCAGGCTTTGTTGTCATTATTATCCTGGTGATTATCGTTTCAAAGTAAAGCGAACGCTCACTGAAAAAGTTTTTCAAAACAAGTTGGTCCTTGTCAGGTGATCAAGTTAAATATATTTTAGTCTGCAATTAATAATGTAGACAATAAGGCAAGAAACTATATATACACACTCAGGGTTCATACACATTCTGACCAGTGGATTTCCGTGACTTTAAACCAAATGTCCATGAGCAAACATTTAGTGGAATCTGGGTGTAAACAGTAAAAAGTGAGTAAATGTAGTATTTAAACTAACAATGAGAATACAAAGCATACAGTAAACCTTAAATGACTCAAATGAACGAGACAATAGTTTGATTAAAAGAATAAACATTTATATAGATGCCTGTATGTACGCCTGCTTATATTTTGAGCGTCTTTCTCTTAAAAGCATATTCATTATTTCAAACTCAGCGTAAATGAACGTCATGAATATAACACATTTACATGACTTTTACAGGCCTGGAAATAACCATTTTAAAATTCCATGACTTTTCCAGATTTTCCATGACCGTATGAAATCTGTATATCTGTTGTTTTTTCCAAAGACAATGAATTACTCAAATACAAATATTTCTGCAGTCTAAAACCTCTTAAAAACCCTTTAACTTACATGGTTTTACATGAGGTTCTTTAATTATTAATCTCTCTCATCTCAGTCCAAGGCGACAAAACAACCTCCCAATAAAACATTATGCGGAAATGTTTAATCCACGTGTTCACGTTGAACTTCGAGCCAAACCCAGAGCAGCCAATCGCGACCGGACAGCGACGCGCTGAGCCGTGCTTTAAAAACAGGAAGACAGAGTGATGACAAACCAGTTGAGTCCGGTTTAAAGCCGGGTGTTTGATCCCAAAACCACTCTGTTGCCCCACTAACTCGAGTCGGCTTCTTCGTCTCGTTAACTTACGAGTTCATCAGGTAATTCTAGATTTCCAGAAACTAATTTGTTAATTGCATACGACGTATATCTCTGAGATTCCTGTTTGGCCGTTTGGGTTTTAAATGCTCGAGAAAGACGCTTCAAGACGTGACGTTCTTTCTCAAGCTTGAGGAGGTTAAATTATACATTTTTGTTACAAAGTTGCAACCGTTTCCATCATTCTTTCCTTCGGATGGAGGGCAGTGACTTATTCATTCACTTGTTTATTGTATTTTGAGCATCTGCCGTCTCCCTCCGATTGGCTTTTCAACTCAAGTGAATCAGTGCATGAGAAGAGAAACAGAAAGGAGGAGAGAAAGCGAACGACTAAAGTCAAAGAGGGGACACAGACACACACACACACACACACACACACACAGAGACACACACACACACACACACACACACACGTTTGTTTCCCGTTTCAGAACAGCAGCTTTCGGTATCGATCGTGAGTCGCAGGTCGACCGCCGAGTCACTTCCTGTCACGCAGGTTGCGTCTCCTTACTTTTCTTAATTCGTTGTGCGTCTGTGTATCGTTGTACGAGTTTTGTAATACGTTGAAGTTCGTTGCATATGGCTGCGCCCGGGGATTTATTTAGCGCTACCGTCACCAGCGAATGGGGACTTCTATGATGTATTTATCATTATGACTTTAACCGTTATCAATAAAAAGGTTGTTGGGGCGAGACAATTGTCTGTCGTGCCCCGTGACCTTTTAAATTAAATTAAAAAGCTGCAGAAGTAAAAGACAGTAAGGCTGTGATACAACTTCTCCTCACAAAACATCCACTGTATTCGTTCCACAGGCGGTTAAAGACTTCTGTGAAGACCGAAAAGGTCAACGGTGACTTTGGGAGGGAAAAGACCTTCATAGTTTTCTCGTATCTTACGATTAGCCACAAGAAAACGGTCACGACGCTTTCTCTCTGTGTCGCTCGCTGTGAGTGATCCGTCAATGAGAGATGGAAGATAACCAGCTGCAATCGCAAGCCTCTAATGAGAAGAACCGCAGCGGAGCGTGAAAGTTGATCAGTTTCCTGTTGAACTCTGCAGTTCACTTTACAACCCAAAACCACATCAGCAGATTATCTCCTGCGTGTAAAGATGTCGACGACAAGTAGCTAAAATGTGCATCGATCGATTCCCTTCACCGGTACTTAAACAAATAACCAGCTCAACGCACAATAGTCTTCCTTATTGCACCTCTTTACACATTTTAATTATCTTATTTTGCTAATTACTACATTAATTGTTAGAGTTCCACAACAAAGCTTTCTGAGCGCCGGCTCCGATTTGAGCAGACTTGATTGGCCATGCTGGTGCAAGCTCTTCATCATCATCATCCTCATCCATTCATTCATTCGCCGAGTACGGAGAGCTCCTCTGATCACGGTAAATGTGCCAATTCATACGTTTTACAAATTTAAAAACATGAAACTAGGACTAATTGTTTTCAACACACACACACAAACAAACCTTTCCTGAATTCCAACTATCTCAGTGACAAATTGTAATTGCAAAACCTTAAATACTCTTTAAAACACGAGAGAAACTCAAGCATGTTGATTTTCTGGTCGCTGTGTGACGAGATCCTTCCTCCTGCGACTCTAAAGTTCAGCCGAGGGCCGAATAGAGAAAGTGTCTTCTGAGGTTCGTCTCTTTAGTACCCAACTCCCCTCTTTGTTGCTTCCCCAGCCGGCATTTCCTCGGCGAGGCCCGGAGATACTTCCCGGCGGTTGCATTTGCATCCCTTAATGGCCGGTATGGGGAGGAGGAATCATTCCCACAAAGATCATCGTCTTCAGCTCCAAAGCGGTCTTATTGGTGTCTGATGAGCCTTCAAACTCAAACTGGACTCACTGGTATCTGAAGCTACACTGAACCACCAACAGGAACCGCTTTCAACATACACATGGTATAAAAAATAAATAAAAAAGAGGCATTTCCTACCAATTATCCCATCGCCTATTTTACCGATTAGTCGATTCATCTAAACCAAAACAAATCAACCATCTCTTTTAAGTGAATTTTGTTTTGACAAAGTGTCGGCTATTAAATTGCATAACGGCGCACAAAGCAAAACGAAATGCGTTACCCATGAAACCATAAATAAAGACATTATAATATAAAAATATAGTATTTTTTCGACAAGGCAGCATGACTTGTCCCCTTGCTCACGCGCTCAGAAGACCAAGGCGAAGACTGCAGTCTACAATATGAGGATTGTATTAAGAAAGAATTTTTTTAGGCCTCGTGTTTCAAGAGCAGAGAAACCGAAAATACTGACCCAGTGTTGGGCTGCCAAGTCCTCCGAAGGCACCAGAACCAAGAGCTCCCAGAGGGGTGAAGGGCGGGGATCGGCCGTACGGATCTAAAAGACACAAACGCAGGTAAACCGTCAGAAAGAGACCGTGTTGGTGCAACCGTTCATTTCTGAAATGTTTCGGACGTTGTTTTTATTTAAAAAAAGGAAAACTTTGTTTCCATTCATCGATTAAAATGTGAATCGAAGCGACAGACGCTGGCTGTGGCGCACATGCGGCATGCAGATGTGCCGTTTGAAGCCGCTCTTACCCAAGTGTGCAGTTGGTGGGAGGAAAGAGGAGTGAGGCGCCGATGGAGAGATGAAAGGAGCGGAGGACGGATTGACGGCCCCTGAGAGAGAGAAGGAGTAGTAAAAAGACCAGAAACTAAATGTCACCAGAAGCAAACGCGTCGAGCCACACACACACACACACACACACACACACACACACACACACCATGAAGTAAATTCTTTCAGAAATGTGTGCAGACGTGAAATATTAAAAAGGAAAAAATAAGAATATCCCAGCACATTACACAACTTCAAGATGTCAAATCAACAGAGAGAACACACACACACACACAGCTGCTCTGAAAAGACAGAAATGTTTAGACATGCACCTGCAGCTGAGAACAGACTGGGCGGTCGGGTCAGATCGTGAGTGGGAGGCATGGCTCCTCCCATGGGCCCCAGGGAGCCCATCCCTCCGGCTCCGGGAAGACGTGCCAGCAGGTCGCTACGGAAGTCCAGCTTGTGAGGATCAGCGCGCATCAGCTGAAAGAGACGAGCGTTTTAAAAAGGGTTGTAACCAGCAGCTCCATTTCTCACTGGGGGGCGAAACGACCTCACGGTTTTTTAAATTCTCCAAAACACAATTTTCGATTCGGTTTGAATAAGAAACACGTACCTTCACTTTTTTCTGATGGCTCAGAATCATCCAGGCCACATACACATGCATAGCACACCACTTTCCTGGTTTCTGCACAGCACAAAGATCACAAGAGGTTTACAACGTTATACCTGTGAATCTCGCACGTACAGCTTTACAAAGCCTTTTGCACACAGAGTCAGAAGTTCTTCCCGCTTTAGCCGCCACACAAGGTCGGCGTTTTCCAGCCGGAGATGAGGTTTAACCACCAGAGTTGGGAATATTTTAAAAAAACAAACAAAAAACGGTCGTGAAGAATGCAAAAGCGAGGATATAAGAAAAATCACAGGGGGGAGAGAACAACCACGCACATTATAAAACGGGGTATTTTCTGGCTTCTGGAATATGTAAACTGGGTGTGCAACGGCAGAGAATGGACCAGGAGCAAGATTACAAGTGAGATTAGTGCAGAGAGCGAGTGAAGCAGTGAGAAAGTAAAAAAACAGGCTGAAGCTGTTGAGGAGCCAAGGGATTCAAAAACATCTGTTTTTTGCTTACATTACTGATTTTCAACGATGTCCCAAATGGATCAGTTCGCTACGAGAAAACACAAGTGTAAAAAACACTTTTAATCCACACGTCTCTCTTATCAGGAATAGTTTTTTTGCACTGACTAGGCCCGTGTTGCAGCACAACCCTCGTCTAACCTTTGGCTGTCCACGTCCGTACAGATCTATGCAAACTAAAGAAGGAAGACATTTGAAGAACTTCTTGGTCGAGTGTGTTGTTCTTACCCTGGGGTCTTTGGGCTGCAGGTGGTGAGGCACAACCCCAAGTCGTGAGGATATATCAGGACCCGCTCCCTGAGGGACAAGAGGCCGTTAGACACAAAAAAACCTACTGATCTGCACGTCTACGACTAACTGACCCATCGTGACGTCGCAGATAAATCTCCATGTTTTTATTGGGGGGTCTGGACGTAAACATGCGGAGGCCGGGTCGGTCCAGCTGTGACGCCCAGCAGTCGGCCCTCTTTGAGGTTTCCTCCTCTTATCGAACGAGGGAAACGCAGACGGACGTCGTCGCCCCGTCGGCGTCGGCGTGAACCTCCTGGAGTAAAGTTACAGACTCCAACGAGCAAAACCAAGTCTACCGGCCTCCAAGCTTCCAAGCAAAGATTTATTGACAATAACCCCAACGGTCATGTTGACAATAATAATACATTTACGTAGCTTTAGTCTTAGCTGCTTCGTAAGAATTGTAGTTGGTTTAAAGTCACATTTCAGCCTTTTTGTTTGTCAAGATTCAGTCAGTGGAATTGAAGATAATCTTTTAGTCAAATACTTTTCTCAGTGTCATGATACTGAAATTGATTTTGCTGAAGACATTTCTCTCGGCCGACTGTTACTGACTCAACGGACTTCTTTCATATCGTATAACATTAAAGGTTATCAGTCACTGAAATTGTTTATTACATGATTGAGATATATATATATATATATATATATATATATATATATATATATATATATATATATATATATAAACGGAGGTCTTCTGCTAAATTACGCATCATGTTTCACTCAGAAGAACTCCAATTTAATAAAAATCAGCAGGTTGTAAAAACGTGTAAACAAATAATTAGCGTCAAAATTTCCGCTGACAAAACGATCACTGGACCAACGTGTCGGTTTATTTTCTAGTTTCCTCGTACAAAAAAAAAAAAAAACGGAGCGATAATTTTACTCGTACAGTGCGAGTCGGAATAAAACAACATTTCTAAAATAGAACAGTGTGCCCAGCTCAACTGAAGCTTACAGACCAAGAGGCGACTCGACCGCAACAGATTCTGGATTCACTTCATCAGACGTAAGTAAAGAGATTACAGCGGTAGAGTCATGATGGAGCCTGAAGGGACCCCTGCTGTGAGAGGGTCAACGCTTAATTACCCTCCAGTGAGAAATCCTAACTGTTATCAAACACGCTGCAGTGGGGTTTTCCTTCTCACCTTTGGCTGAAATGCTCCTTGCAAGGAGCTGAAAGGCCCACTGGGAGGAATCACAGGCTGGATACTCGGCACTGAGGGCGGCGGGTACTGTGGGAAGAACTACAATGACACACACGCACACAAAAAACACACACAGCTTAGTGACCACTAAACGCGTTAATTAAATTCAGGTTTGTGCACTTTAAATCTAGTTATCGTTTCAAATGTTTAAGGTCCTAAAACAGATGTTTTTTGATTTAACGTCCTAATCTGTGAATTATCGTCAGCAGCGTAAATCAGTGAGATAACACAAAGTACTCACAGGGTGTCGGTACAGCCCGTCCATTTTGCCTGCATACTTATCAAACTAAAAAGACAAAAAAAAACAGTGCATGGGTTAAATCCCCCACAAAAAAAAAAAAACTGAACTTGGTCCACATTCCAGCCACACTGGAATTTCAAGTACGACACAGATGTTCAGCATAACACCGGAGAGCTTCTCACCAGAGGCGGCGCGGCCGCTGTGGGGTGCAGGAAGGGCGTGAAGTGTTGGTGCGTGTGCGTGTGTTGGTGCTGGTGGTTGTGCTGGTGGAACTGGAAGGCCATGGGCGGGATGCTCGCCTGGTTCTGAGACGTCCGGCCCGACGAACCCGGTCCAGAGTTGGACGACGACTGACCGCCGGGAGTGGAGCGCCCCGCGGCCGGCGCGTTGTTGTTGTTGTTCTCTGCCCCCGGGACGCTGCGTCTGCCGTCGCGCTCTTGTGAAGTCAAGAAGTGTGAGTTTAAGTTCTGACGCAGTAATTCTTGGTCTACAGCGACAGGAAATAAAAAAAAACAAAAAAAAGGGAGAGGAAATAAATAAAAGTTAATTATATTAAATAAAAACTATTGATTTTTAGTATTAAAAAAAAAAAAAAAAAAAAGCCAAATGTTGCTACTTTATTTTGCCACTTTAAAAACAGACACAATAATAATATAATATAATATATATATTATATTCATCAGTTTACAAGTTCCTCAACCGCCAGAGGAAGTCTGCGTTCGGTTCATTTCAGTCACATATTAATCATCGTGTTCCCGTGAACGGCTGAACGGTAGAAGCAGAGAGACGCAGCGTTGCTGTGGACCGTACCTGCTGCAGTCGAGTGGCCGGGGCCTTGCAGCAGAGGGGGAGGAGGAGGAAGGCCCGGCGAGGATGCGAACAAGGCCCCGGCGCTGGCTCGGGACGGCGGCCGGAGGGGCCCCGAGGATCCCGAGCCCCTGAAGTAGGGCAGCGACACGCTGGTGGAGGGAGTCGGGGGACGCATGGAGGAGGAAGACGCAACCGATGAAGCCGATGAGGGAGGTTTGACCGGCGTGTTGCTCCTGAGGAAGGAAAAAAAAAACATTTAAAAAAAGTGTAAATAACGAATCACGGACAAAAAAAAAATCTAAGAATTGAGCCGGGAGAAAAACTAAATTTTCGCACCTGTTGTTGGTGTTGTAGATGGCGTGAGATCGTCCCGGCAAAGTGAGGAAGGGTTTGGGTTTGGAGAGCGGCGGGCTGCCGTTGTGGCGGCCGCCGTTGCCGTTGAACGGGCCGGAGCGCGGGGCCGTGCCCGCCGCCGCGACCGGGGAAGGCAGGCAGGAGAAGGGGGCGGAAGAGGTAGAAGACGACGACGACGACGACGCGGGCTCCGGGAAATGCTGCTCCAAGTTTTTCTCCTGACTTCGCTCCAGGCCGGACACCCTCGGGGTCACCATCAACCGGGAGACGCCGCCGCAACGGGCCGGGAGAGGCGGGCAGATTTTCCCGATGGTCGTGCCCATGTTTGTGGGGGCGGGCTCCACGACTACAGGAGAGAACAGCGGTCAGCATTACGCCTCCGAGTACGTGGAATAGAGTCACAGATCAAACGCTATACAAGTCAGGGTTCATACACGTGCTGACTAATGGGTTTCCATGACTTTTCCGTGACTTTAAACCAAATTTCCATGACCAAACATTTAGTGAAATCTGGGTGTAAACAGTAAAAAGTGAGAAAATGTAGTTTTTAAACTAACAATGAGAATACAAAAGCATACAGTAAACCTTAAATGACACAAATGAATGAGACAATAGTTTGATTAAAAGAATAAACATTTATATAGATGCCTGTATGTATGCCTGCTTATATTTTGAGCGCCTTTCTTTTAAAAGCATATTAATTATTTCAAACTCAGCGTAAATGAACGACATGAACACATGAATATAACACATTTACATGACTTTTACAACACTTTGGGGATTTTTCCAGGCTTGGAAATAACAGTTTTAAAATTCCATGACTTTTCCAGGTTTTCCACGACCGTAAGAACCCTGATAAATACATCGTCAAAAAAGGGAACCAAATCCAAATTCCAAGGACAGTCGAAGCTTTTCCAAAATAAACCAGAGGAATATAATATTCCATATTAATTTGTGAATTTCTCGTACCTTTCCTCGTACTGACTGTGAAGACTGGGTCCATGTCGTTGTCGGAGGCCTAATATAGGACACAAAACGTAATTTACACTCAAAACACATAATCACTCATCTAATTCTTATATAGATTACGTTAAGCGTGACAGTCATTTATACGGCCGAACAAATCAATACTTGAATAAACGCGGCAATGGTGAAAGGAAATTGAGTTTCTCTCGTTGTGTTCACATTCAAATAATGGCAGCAATGTCACACATTCGTGACCAAATCAGAAAATAAAGCCTGGAATGAATGTTGATAAGAGGTAAGACGCACCTTGTCTCCTGTATCACTCTCAGTGTCACACTGAAAGAAGACAAACACAGATTTGCATCGATTAGAATACGTTTCGGATGAGTTGCAGAACATCAACTTCACGATAAAAGTGGAAAATAAACTTACGATGTAGCCCGTCTCCAAAGGGTGTCCCTAGGAGAAAAAAATATTGTATTTAAAATAGGTTTCAATAAGATTAAATGGAAAAATGTACATTATTTATAGAGATTAAAATGACATTAAAAGTGTTTTATGTGATACTAGCTTTCCTGGTTGTGAGGAATGTCCTGGCAGCGTTTCATTACTGAAAGCGCCCTCGAGTGATAACCGGTGTAAACCTGTTTTACCGGCTCATTCATTCATTCATTGATTCATGCCAGAAGCACGACAGACATGTAAACATTTCTACTTGATTAAGAAACAGCTCAACAGCCACCGCGGCGAGATGAAAGTGGATCCAAAGAAGACGCCGAAGCCCCGTAGAGCCGCGAGTCGTCGGCTCACCTCGATCTTTCTCCTCTTATTTTTACTCTTGTTCCAACAGCTGCTGGAGTAGCTGTGCGGGGCTCCGTCCTCCGGCTCCGACAGCCGCCCTCCGCCGTTCTCCTCCGGCCCTCGCTTCCCCTTTTTCCTCCTTCCCAGCATATCAATGCGCTGACTGGGCTTCAGAGAGCAGTCCATCTGATAAGGAGAGCATAAAAAAATAAAAAATCTGTGTTTACACGTCGGACAATAATCATGAATGTGTACGTCTGAGGGCAAAGACCATTAATGTCCTGACGGAGACTATTTCTGCATAGATTCTACTCCGAGTGACGGCAGAAATAGAAACACCAGAATGATCTAATGAAACACAACAGCCTGCATGACGCTTCAGCTGTTTGGCTGTAGATTCAATTATAGGTTGCGCTCTGAGACTGTACTTCGTAGTTGTGTTGTATCGACTTCGTTATACGACAAAATAAGAACTTGCAGCCTAAAAAAAATAAAAATACTGTGATGTTTAATCAATACCTCTGACAAACGTCCACAAAACTAAAACACCAAAGGACAGAGGTATTAAGAGCACACTGTAGCGTGTCGAGGTTCCCATTCTGATCATTTATCACCTCCACTTTTCTACCTCAAGGGGTGAGAAGATAAATCTGAGGAGAGAAAGAAAAAGCATCTCTGCTCCACAAAACATATTTTTGCTTTTTGCTTTTTTCCCCCCTCTTGAAACACTCTTTATGCCAACATTAAAATGACAGTTAAATAAAGAAGAAAAAAGGTAAAACCAGTCTGTGATGAGGTCATACAGCAGGCGATGCTTCACTTTAAAAAGAGTCTAACGTTTAAAAGTTTGGAAATCAGTGACTTATGTGAAAAGAAAGTTTGAGTACAAAGAGTTTCTTTTTCAAATGTTGTGGAGAAAAATGGAGTTTCTCATTAATGGAAGACTTCGGGGACTTGGATACATATAAATAAATGTGTGTCACGTAAAATGTAATCAAATTAAACAACGTCTGGAAACTACATGAGGGTTTTGCAGCATTTATTCCACAACTACTCTGTAGAGTTTAAAACTAGGATGGATCCTTAAAAGTTCTGAAGATTGTTAAAGAATAAATCAAACTGAAGCGCCGGTACCTCAATGTAAAGGTCGCCACAGCATGTCTGGTTTTAAATGAATTATCTTCTACAGAATAACTGCGGGCAGTTACTGCTGTTAATAACCTCGAGCAGGAAGTTAGAAAGTCAGAAAAGGAAATTGCCACATTCCATTATTACTTTTTTTTTGCTGGTATGTTTACTCTTTTTTTTCTCCCTCTTTCTTATTAGCAGTTTGAGATAGTAACCAGCAGACAATCACGGCCTTCACTGGCTGATTTGACTGTAAAATCAAGTTTCCCAGGAGAATACTGGAACCGTCTGTGCATGCAAATACGCAGACTTACTACATAATAATTTGGTTTCCTGTGCTGACGCAGAGGTTAAATGCCATCAGATCCGCCCATAAAACAGATCAAGGGATTATTTTCTCTTCATCAGATTGCCAATTGTGCCACATGCATACTTTGTAAACTCCAAATTCAGAGTGGCCACCCAAAACAATTGGGATTTTTAGAATCTACATGAGTTTTGTCTTGATTGACTGACAGCTGAGGGCAAAAGAGCTCCGGTCCAAGTACTTAAAAACAACCAAATCTCTGCTTTTGTTTTGAGAAATATATAATTACACTCATTTAAATAATGTCTTTGGGATTAGTTATTTCTTTCTTAGTCTGAGAAGCCCATTTGGCAGCCCATCAACACCTCACTGAATTAGGACATGAATAATTGAGGCCTCTCCAGAACCCATCAGAGGGATGGCTTGGGGTCGGCCTGAGTGGATTGCTCTCTCCAAGAGAGAAATAGTGTCATAGAGTTCAATCTGAAGCCGTTTACACACCTTAACCTTTACCTGGAGGCAAGAAGGCAGGATGTTGACGTGATGGATGGGAATAAAAAAACAACAACAATTAGAAGGAATCATTCCGACACGCCAATTAATTGTATAATAATTAAAAAGAGATTGTGCCAACTTCCTGCCAAGCTTAATTAAAAGATAAATGCATAATTTTGTAGCTAGGGTGGAGATAACAAATGAAAATAAATGTTGTTTAGTGCATGACAGCTGGGTGCTATTTACCTCCAGTGCCTCCAAGCTGACAAAGCTCGCGATAGCGAAGCCATCGATGATGTCCTCCTCGCAGGACACCGACTCCCTCTTCCTCCGGCGCGGAGGCCTGTGTCTCCCGAAACCGGGCCGCCGACGGCACTCTCTGCCCCCGCCGGCGGCGGGACCCAGCACGCTGTCCGTCCCGCGCGCCTCCCGGTCGGAGCCCGAGGACAGGGACGTGGCCCGCTGCTCGGCCGGGTCCACCCGCCTCCTGCGCCGCCGGTCCCTGTCGCGCTGCGACCGCGACCGGCGGCTCTGCCGGAACCCAGCGCTCCGGCTCGGGCCCTCCATGTGTCAGACGGAGCCTCCTTGTTTGTGTGCCACTCCAGTTGGGACCAAAAAGCACTTTTTTGTTTTATATTCAAGTCTCCCCACCTCCCCCCCACCCCCCCACACAAATAAAAACACCACCACACAGGCCCTCGCAGGGAGCTCCCGTTAAAATGGCGTTAAAAAAAAAGGGGAAACCAGTGGCTCTTATTTACCGTCCTCTAACAACAGTCTGCCGGCACCAGAGCCTCTCTTTCGGCGGAATTTAAGAGTCATTTCAGTGAATCTGAACGCAAACTTTGGGATTTAAAACATCCCACGAGACCCACGGAGAGTTAAACGTCAGGACATTGAGAGTCCCGGAGAGAAAGAACAACGCACGCGTAGTTAGCTAGGAATAAACACGTTAAAACGCATGTAAACACACACACGCAAAAACAGCCCGGTTGTGTTGCGGGACAAAAGCGGCTCAAACCACCTCTGGAAGAATGTCAAAATGAAAAACACGCAAAATGTTGCGGGTTAAATGTTAAATTCCCCCAAAATTTCTGCTCACGCCGACACATTTAGCTCGGGTTTAGCTCGCAAAAGGGCCACATAAACCCGGATAAACGGACGTTAACACGACGTTATCCCGTATTCACGTTAAATACTATGTGTTAATGTTGACAGCTACTGTAAGTTTACTCCCAAATAGCAAAAAAAAGGAGTAAAAAAAAATTGTTTTTAAGTGATGCTAACTTAGCTTCCGTTAGCTTCTTCGGGTGTTGATGGCCGATAGTTTTTTAATTCACGTCAAAAGAAGAGACGTGACGTAAAGCTAGCTAGCGCGAGGCGAGTCCAGCTGGTAGCTTTCAGTGTGAAGGAAGAAACTCGTCCGTAAAAAACAGCAATATAACCCTTTTACACGCGACTTTTCTGTCGTTTTACACCTCCATCGTGAAAGAGAAGAAAAAAATCATCAAGGCCCAAATATCAAAGCCTCGGTGTCGAGTTCCACAAACGAGGGTGTCGGCCGAGCCCCCGTCGGGCTTGGCAGCTCCTTCATGCAGCCTCCGCCGGTTGTAATCCAATGTTTAGGATTTAAGTTGAGGGGGTGGGGGGGGAGACGTTTCCGGTCAAAAAGGGTTTCTTTATTCTCACTAAAATCCAGAGAGCAGGACGGCCCCGCTGCTGCTGCTGCCCCGTCACAAGTTTCCACTGAATTGGAAAATTTATGGAGAAAATCAGGGAGACACAACCCTTGTCAGCCCGAGCAGTGCATTGTGTGCGCCGCTCTTCTTCCCCCGGTCGTCTCACTGGCTCTCCGGCAGCTCTGCTTCTGCGTACTGCCGCCATGTGGAGAAGGTCTGTGGAGGTGTTGTTGTTATTTATTTATTTTATTAATAATAAGGTCTTTTTTTTTGTTTTATTGTGGGTTATTTGTCCACATTATATGACAGGTTCAAACAACTACAACAGAGGGAGAAAAACAACTTGAATATCATTTGGAGGAAATTTGTATATGTTGTAATGCTAAAAATTAATACAACTGCACTTAAAACTCATCTATTTAAATATGCTTTTAACCTGTGATGCTAATTATGTATGTTTTTGTTTAGTTTCTTCCTTTATAAACACTATTTTACACCTATCTGCCTTGTTTATATTGTTATTACTTTCATTGTTTCGGTTCTTACCATATAAAGTGCCTTTGAGTACCTTTTCAAGCGCTCTACAAATAATATGTATTGTTATTTAATATTATTAGCATACATTTAGGAAAAGTCTGTATGCATTTGATCAATGAATTAAAACATTATAGCACCTATTAAGACCTTTAAATGATTAAACGCAGAACAAGACAGAAACAAATAGAGGACAATTATGAGTCAATATGATAGTGTTCTTTTATTAAAAATAAAATGTCCAACTCCTTCCCATTTCAAAGGAGTCTGGTGTTAACTATTCCACATCTTTCTGTCAACAAATCCCAGTAGAAGAAGAACCTGGGTCCCATTTCTCAGTTTGTGCATCCTCGCCTCCTTTCCTTACATCTTAGTCTCACCCACGTAGATGTGAGTGGGACGCGAGGACAGAGGAGTCAAGGCAACAGGCACTTGTTGAAGACATCCAGCAGTGGTGATGAAATGTGACGTGTGTCACAGCTGCAGCATCTGTCCATTGTCACGCCATTTTTATTCAACTTCCGCATCCTCACTCTGGCAAGCCTCCTTCTCCTCAAGATGCATTCTGGGAATTGGGACGTCCGCTGAGATACATTTTTGGGTCACAAGGAGGCACAAAATCGAGAAATGAGAAGTCAAATGTCTTCTTTGCAGTTTTTGTATCTGATATATCTCTTAAAAACAGGAATAGTGCATTTGTTGGGGACTATCTTTAGTGGCGGAATAATCCACATTAGCTGTTTTTGTGAGTATTTGTAGCAGCAGGATGGTGTGTGTGTGTGTGTGTGTGTGAGGGATTGAGTCAAAATAAACTACAGTGTGTGAGTTCATGGTGCTGAAGGGACAACATGAGGCTCATTGATGCGTTTTTAATGGAGCTCAATGGCTAAGAGGAAGAAGAGATATCAGACTTTAGATACACACATTACACACACACAAAAATGGAGAATATCATCATCCTTATTATCCTGGAAAGACATTTCTGATGATTGCAGCGAAACACTTAATTTCATATACATCAATAGATAATTGCGTCGTTCAAGTTACTATGAAGAACTTTAATTGTGTTTATTTTGGTGGTCCCTGTAGAAAAAAGAAGCAGTATTTCTGAGCACCAGAGTCCCTTTATAAAACCTCTATTTTTACTGCAGCAGGGTCCAACAGTCTGCTCCTCTCAGTCCTGGTTCTGGTTCTCCCTTTGCCTCCCTTTCTCTCCAGCGGGTCCAGCAACACGTCCTGGGTCTCCAGCGGCGTGGCGTCGGTGTCGGCTCTCCGGCCGGTCGCCCTCCTGGAGGACAGCAGAGAGTGCAGCAGAATGCCTGAAGCCACGGAGACGTTGAGAGACTCCACACCGGGGATCAGCTCTCTGCCGGCCGGGATGGTGAGCAGCGTTTGGCACAGAGCGAGCAGCTGCTGGGACAACCCCTCCCCCTCGCCGCCCATCAACAACAGCGTGGGTTTGGTCATCTGGAAGTCTGAGCACCGGGTGACGGGAACCGGGGACTCCTCCGCCTCGGCCGCCACCGTGCCGACCACCTGCCAGCCCCGCGCCGCCTTCAGCTTCAGCATGTGTTCGAGGTTCTCGTACCCGTACACCCCGGTCACCTCCATGACGCCCGAGCTGGCCTTGCTGACCACCGGAGACAGCGGGCAGCTGTGCCGGGTGCTGCTGACCACCCGGTCCACGCCCAGGAAGTAGGCCGAGCGCAGGATGGCGCCGAGATTCATCGGGTCCTGAACTCTCTCCAGGACGAGCCAGAGGGGGGGGTCCCTCCCGCTGGAGGGGGCGGAGTCTCCGTCCTCAGAGAGGTAGCCCAGAGGGCTCGCCTGCAGGCACACCCCCTGATGCACTCGCCCGGAGGACATCTTGTCCAGATCTTTCTTGCTGACCCGCTGGATTTGAACGCCTCGCCGATGGGCCTCCACGCACACCGCTAACACAGACTCCCTGTGAGAGGCCTCGCCGTCTTTTACAAACAGTTTTCTGGCCGTTCTTCTACCCTGAGTGAGGGCCAAGAGGCAGGGGGCGACGCCAAAGACAACCTCATGCTCTTCTCTGGGGCGCATCGTCTCCTTTTGTCCCTCCGTCCTCCTCTCGTTCTGTCCCCCCATCCTCCTCTCGTTCTGTCCCCCCATCCTCCTCTCGTTCTGTCCCCCCATCCTCCTCTCGTTCTGTCCCCCCATCATCCTCTCGTTCTGTCCCCCCATCATCCTCTCCTTTTGTCCCCCCATCCTCCTCTCCTTCTGTGCCTCCATCCTCCTCTCCCTCTCTACAGGGAAGTCATCCAGACTCAGTTTGCTAAGTTCAGAGGACATTTTGCTGTCCCACTCCCTCCTCTGATTTGGCCTCTGCAACACTGGACTCTCCCTTTTCCACGCTGACCTCTCCTGCTTCTGCCACCCTTCAGACGCAATGGGCTTGTGTTGGCCACCGGAAGTAACCAAGGACCTGCGTCGTCTCTTCACCACAGGGTCGGTGCCCTCTGCGCCCAGTAGAGACGCGGAGACGTGGAGAGAGTCCACTCTGGAGATTGACGCATGCTTGCTCAATCTCCCAGTCCAAAGGAGGAGCAACTTGTGCGGCTGTGCCATGCTGGAGACCCACATGGTGCAATAGCTGGGAATATGTCCAGAGGTACCGAGAAGAGGACACGTGGTTCTGCCGCCAGTGAAGTCCTATAATCCGTAGAAGTTTGTATCATGCAGCGTTTCTTGTGTTCAACCTTCAGGATCTACTCGCTGCCTCCGCAGCAGACATGTTTTTGGCCGGGACAGGATATACACGCACGTGCAATCCCCCGATATAAAGTGGGCGAGATTATGAGCGGATCTCGAGTCCTTTCACCTACAAAATAAAAGCTGTTGTTTAAACGAATTTGTATTATATTGAGCAACATACCATATCTGGGACAAAATGTGTCATTGCAGTCGAATTTGTACACCCACTTTGTAAGTTTAACTGTATTCAAATTACGGTTTTTTTATTAAAAAAATACTGTTTGTTTTCTTTTTTCTTTGTTTTTCCTGTGTAGCATAAATGGACTACAACTGCATTTTGTTGTGCAACCCTCAACCCTGTGTTGTACAATGACAATAAATTAACCATGGACTACCCACTTACTCAACATTAAAAAGTATTTGTATATTAAAACATTTAAGAAAAATATATAATATAATATAACATAATATTATATCATATCATATCGTATAATATGATTTCATACATTATTGAATCAGCTTTTATTATAACCTTCATGTGTAAATTCCCAGAAAATGTATTGAGAACAAACCTAAATGCTGCTTACACAATAAGACATACACACAATAGCATAGTAATATATAATGAAGGACTTTCACTTGTCATGGAGTATTTTTACATTGTGGCATTACTACTTGTACTAAATAAAATATTGTTGAGTATTTCTTCCACCATTGCCGGTATTAAAGAAAATGTCACTTTATTAATAAATAAAGGATTTTATTTTGAAAGCTAATG
>JBAMJR010000267.1:337500-365000 GCA_038501785.1 Myoxocephalus aenaeus
CTCGTGTCTTGTGTGTTTGAGATCTGCAGGATTTCCCCCAAATGAGTCAGCTGTGTTATTGTTTGTCTGGAGAAACTGTCATGTTTTTGCTTTTCTTTATTCAATAAACTTATTTTTTTCATGATTTAACAAATTGGTCGTCTGATTTTTCAAGAACATTTTGCACAAAAAGTTCAGTTTATTCGTCGTGGAAAGAACTTCTCAACTTTTTCTGCGGCTCGACGGTCTGAGGACTACATATCCCACAATGCAACGCGACAGCAACGTAAATACGCAGCGTCGTCGATTTATAAATCTCAACTTATTCGCTCAAACCACAAAACAAAACACTCCAAATATCGTAGACATGTTAATTTTTATTCCAAAAAAAATTTAACTTTCAAAACTGTCAATTTGTCAACATACAATCATAGAACAATATTGAATGTACTCGACACTTCCAACATTAAATAATAAAAAAATAACAGCCATGTTTTATGTACATTTGTTTCTGGAAGCTATGTACAGAAAAACAAAAAGAAAGAAATCTACTTTGTATTTCCAAAACCTTGACGGGCAGAGCGAGTGCATCGAGTGTTAGGAGGTCGAGCGAAGAGCGAACGCAGAGAGATTAACTGGCAGCATGTCGAAGAGCAAACTGGTGAACATCTATAGAACTACAGCGCTTTATTATCGTCTACAATGGTTCCCCTGGCGAGTCGAGAGCAAACGCGTGTGCACACAACTTGCCTAATATTATAATAGAAGCGAAACTGCACTTTGTTCTCGTCAGCTGGCGTCCGGCGTGACGTCATGCTTTCAGGAACCACGTCACAGAAGTTGTTATTTGCAGTCCGATGAGCCGTGAAGCCATGCTACCATGTTTTTTTTTTTAGTTCTTTTTAAATTAGAAACGGCTAAATAAGAGTCCATGCAACTCACTTAAAAAAAAAACTAATAGGACCCGACCGGGAGCAGACCACCGGGTCGACCGCCTGCTGCTTTCACGAAGCCGACCAGGAACACCGAACAATCTATTGGTTGCTTTTTGTAGAAATATTTCTCTCACGTTGGCCTGCGATTATTTGATTATGAAAGAAAGCGTCATGCCGAGTGTGGCTCTAACCTCCCGATATCACACCAAACATTGATATTAAAATCGTATTTGATATAGGCAATACACACGACACAGTCAGATTTAGATTTAGTTTCCCCCCCCCCACGTATAGGCAGGAAGAATCAGAGCGGCTAAAAGTGAAGTCGGCATATTCCTCCAGCGAACAGCACGAGCTCTACTTCCAAGTCAAGATGGAAACAAATGTTTTCTTTTTATTACGCGCTCACGGTCAGAGTCCACTTTCTCCTGTCAGCCGCATAAAAATAAGTGAGAAGAAAACCTCCACTTTTAATGTGATGAAATCCGTGTTTTGCTTTTGATGGCACAGCCGCTACAGAATGAGTTTTAAACATGTTACGGAACATGCACATGACACGGGGGGGCGGTGAGCTATATCTCCCATGCTCGTGTGATATTCTGCAGGAGATCAGCTGGTCGGCGGCGAGACGTCAGACTGAAAGCAACAGCAGTTATACATAGCGACCCCCGCCCTCCTCCACACCAGACAAATATAGTATTTTCTAATCCGGGCGTGGAGCGGCGTCTCTCTGCTGCCTCGCACAAAACACACAGCAGGGTTTCACTTCCGACAGGTCCGGTGAGGAGTGTGTTTTTTGGGCACCTCGATGCGACAGCGGCTTCGGTCGTCCAGCCACGGCAGCTCGAAGTTCCTGGAGGAAGGAGAAGCGTTGTATTTATTTATTTTGTATTAGTAACAAGACTTAATATCTCCGTTTAAAATGTAAAGAGGTGCGACATCATCCGAACAACAAATTAGGGAGCACTGAAGCGCTTCTTGAGGAACTTTGTTGGTTTCTGTTCTTGATTTGTCACCTTTACTTAATACTGTAATAAACCTTTTTTATTATATCTCAGTCGAGGCTCAATAAAATGCTCAAATTAACAAAAATCTGGAAAAACATGCTTTTATAAAATAATCTCAGCTGCTTTCACCCACTGACTTCCTCCCCATCTCTCATTTTTCCTTTGTTTAAATTACAAACGCAGATTCAGTTTGTTATTATATAATTATTAGATGATCAATAACTTTATGGTTGAGCTAATATCACAGAAAAAATTAACTAAAAAAAAAGACAAACTTACTGTTGTGAGAGTTTGGGCAACGGCCGGCCGAATGCCACCACAGGCAAGAAGGGAGTGATCACGATAGTTTCAACTACAGGAATAAAAAGAAGCAAGTTTTAAAAACAACACCTCGCACACACGTCGCCGAACAGTTTGCCGAGTCGTGCAGACGCACGCACCGTCTTCGGTGTCGGGGTAGAAGGACGAGAGCTCGGGCTCCGACTCCGGGACGACCTTCTTCCGGTTCATGCGCTGCTGCAGACGCTGGAACATGCGCTGCTCTCTGATTCGCTGGATGTCCCACCTGAAGAACAGAGACGACCAATGAAAACGGCAGCAGGAGGAAAGAAGACGGTGAGAAATATGGACTTCGTTGCTGGAGGGAACTGCTGATTATTTGTAGCTTAAAAGACTTCACAAAGAACTGAATCTTCTATTTCATCTTATTTTTTTACCAGAGTTCAATCTGTTTGTCAAACACAATATCTTTGTTCTTGTGTCTCCCTTGAAAAATAAATCTCTGATCTCAATAAATCTCCTTTAACCTAAATTTAAATAAATGGTTTTGTGCCATTTTACAAGTACAACATGTATTTAATGTTTAAATTACAGGCTTTTCCTCACCAAAAGCAGAGCTTAATGTTTATTACAGTGATGTAAAATTTATTATAGTTGTATTATTATCCAATTCTTTAATCTCCAGTATTGAAATCAAATAACTGAAGTCAGTGTTTGGTACCTTTTCCTCCGCTTCTCGTCCAACTCCAGCTTCAAGTGCCGTTTCAAAAACACGTTGTCGTCCAGCGGCTTGATGGGAAGTCACACGATGCAGTTCATGAGTTTAATGCTTTTGGGGGGGTTTAAGATAACTTCGAGATAACGTTTTAAAAAACTCCAGAGTTATTCAGTTTCAAGACGCCGCTCACCTCGGGGGTGATGAAGGACGGGTCCTCGTCCAGAGGCTCGATGGGATTCTCTCTCCAAGACGGAACTGAGAGAAAGCGAGGAGGGGCAATCGAGTTATTCAGAGACAGTGCGGTGCGATCTGGACATTTGATGGATATAGTGATTAGATAGAAGATGGGATATAGGTCACGCTTACAAACAATCAGCATATCATGTACTACATGAGGAGTCCACTCACTGGCCACCTCTTCTTCCTTTTTAGGGGAAGTCTCACGCAGCGGAGAGAGAGGAGGCTGGTTCCAGCAACAGAGGTACATCTCTGTAGTGGACATGAACGGCAGGTCTTCTATCTCGCAGCCCAGATCGGGCTCCTCTTTGCACGGGAGCATGAGGTCCCTTTCTAACCCCGACCTCATGAGAACGGTCTTCTCGGGGGTTTCCTTACTGCGCAGCTCTCTTTGATTGGGAGAGCCGGGCTGCATTTCGTGTTTCTGGGGGCTGAGCTTGGCGCTTTTGCCTCGTGACTTCTGCACTTTTGCATCTCCAAAGCAAGATTTCCTGTGTGAACCAAACATATTTAGAGTTACGACAATATGACAAAGGCATTTTAATCATGAATACCTCTTTTGAATATTGCACAGATAAAGCCTTAATAAACTATAGCAGATTGTAGATTCTACTTTCCTGCAGGCATTTGATAAATGTGGTTTGATTTAACACCAAAAGTCACACGATAAAAGCAGAGCGCCGTCTGCGCTTTACTTTACCTCTTTTGACCTTTTCCTCCCCGGCTAAACTGGAGCGGCGTGGCTGCGTTGGGCTGCGGACTCCCCTCGCCCTCCACATCCCACGAGTCCTCTTTGTCGGGGGTCCACGGCTCCAGGGGCTGGAAGAGGCGCTTGTCGCGCGGCGGGTCCTTCTTCGTCAGCTGCAGGCGACGCTCCATGCGCTCTATGCGCGCAAGAAGCTGCAACAGAAGACATAAACTTAAACTTGAAATGATTTCAAAATCCACACATCAGCAGCGGACGACGACGAAGTGCTTCCGCGTACCGTCTCCTTGTCCGCTTTGAGCTCGTCGATCTCCTTGTCCTTGGACTGCAGCTGCTGCTGCTGCTGCTCAATGAGGTCCAGTTGGAGGAGGAGAATCTGCCTGAGGCAGTTGGCCTGCGTGTGCGGATTAGCGGGGGTCTTCCTGATATTCCTCCACTTGCCCTCGGAGGAGAGTTCAATGGATGCGGTGCCGAGGACCCCGGGGACCCCCCCCTTCACGCTGTCATCCGCACCCGCATCCTTGGGGTTGTTGTTCAGAGCCGTCTGAGGGTTCTCCATGGTGTCGGCAGAGAGGGGTTTACCTTTCACTGGGGTTCCCTCACCCCCCATTTGTCTCACAGGGGACAATATCCCCACAGTCTTGTTGTCTCCTTGAACTACCTCCGCAACCGTGGCCGCTAGGAGGACTTTGCTTGTCATGTAACTCTGGTCCGGGTCCCTGTCGACGGCGTCCGCGTCCTGCTTGAATCCCGTGTTTGGAAACAGCGTGGACCTCAGAGTCATGGCGAACACGACGGCCGTCTCATCCTGCGGCGGTGCATCTCAACCACAGCTGCCTCCCATGAGAGAACCTGCCAGCTGCTGTCCTGCGTAACAAAAACAAAAACAGTGCCGTGTTATTGTCTTGTTTAACCGGAGCCACACGGCCTCCGGGCTGCTGGTGAAACAAGTGCACCAACTACTCACACTTGGACCAAAAGCAAGACACACAGACTGATCCCCGGCACCCTTTTCCTTCTCCTAAAATCTAAGCTAGGCTATATTAGCACTCAGGAGCTAATTCAGACAAATATATTCACGTGAGGAGGATTTAAAACTCGTCAGAGTGGACATTAACAGCACGAAGGGCTCGGGAGTGGCATCATACGACACTGGCGCGAGCCTTCCCCTCCATTTTGGCTCTCGCGGAATCGTGAAAAAAAAACAATAACAAGCTAGCTAGCTAAGCTAAGCTAGCTGACGTTTAGCCGGCTGGTTGTTAAACAGGAAACCGCGCTTCCGGAGCGACGTTGTCATGACGACCGTGTCTGTAACAACACGACGCTCGCGCGCGTGTTTTCACTTCGATGTATTTAGTCGCGTCTCGCGCTCACCTCGTCTGCTACTGGAGTTCCACCTGCGACTGTCTTCACGTTCCCTCCTCAAGACCTGTTTTAAAGCGCCCGCTACTGCGCATGCGTAATTTGCAGGGCGGCCATTTCTCGTGTTTTGAACGTTTCGGTGAAGCCAACAGGGGGCGACAGAGGACACGTTATATACCGCGATTACGTCATGATGATGACTGTTATGATGTCATGAACTGTGGTAGAGCTAAAGCAAGTATTGTCACTATACAGACAGAATACATATAATCAATATGAATAAATGCTATGATTTAGAATTTTTTTATTTTTATTAAACCTTTATAGATAATACAACTGTGGTTCTGAAGCAGTATTGGAAGAAGTGTTTATCTTATTCAAACCAATAATACAAATATTCCAATGAATAAATACTGTATATCTTAATTATTTAGAAATTAGTCATTTTGCATAATGAATACTTTTACATCTGGTACATCATGTATATTTTGGTGGTAATACCTTTCTACGTTTACTTAAGTTATATTTTGAAGTTCTACTATATTATTGCTACTTTTACTTTGATCTGATTCATTCTTAAACCGATGCACTTGAGTAGAATTTGAAGATCAAGGCTTTTAGTGTATTTTCAGACCACTGTTCTTATACTTTTACTCAAGCAAAGGATCCGAGTACTTCTTCAAACACTCACTGTATATTTCATCTTTTTATTTGGGGATTTATTCTGTCATAACTGTACTAGTTCCCACACTGGCCTGCTGTTTTTCGTCAGGCCACCAGGGGGCGGTATAAAAATACAATGGTCGACCTCACCGAGGCGGAAGCAGTCTACTTCCGGAAGTAGTTTAATTACGGAAGTAGTTGTAGGAAAGTAGCAGTTTGGGTCGAAGTAATCCACCTACGTTTCCTTAAAATGTTTGTTTTCCAGAGTTTACGTTATTAGCGGACTGATAACGTAAAAGATAACGACACCGTTTCGTATATTGTACGCTTTTTACCGTTTGGACCGGAAGTCAGCAGAATGCACCGGAGAGGAGTGGGCGCGGGCGCTATCGCCAAAAAGAAGCTCGCAGAGGTAAGCTAACGTCACGGCTACAGGTGTTACTCACCTGCATGTCCGTAATTACGCCTTTTAATTATGCGTGACAACATCTTCACTTGGAGGAGGAGAGGCTTGTTTTGCTTTGTCTTATTTTATATTTACCTTTTTATTGTTTTGTTTGGTCACACCATTTATACTTATAATTCACTTGTTTGTTTGTTTACAATATTTGTATTGTACATTTTTATATTTTTGTATTTTTACATTATGTCTCATGTTATTGCACTTTTTGTTTATTGTTATGCACAAGTTAAATTCCTTGTATGTGTAACGTACTCTGCAATAAACAGTTCTGATTCTGATTTGTATGTTGTTCATTAAAGTGATTTGTTTTATTGTGCTTATATTGTATTATTGTCGAAAAGGGTTATTTCTAACATCAACTCTTATCTAACCTGTGATTATTTTCTTCTTCTTCGTCTATATTTAGGCCAGATATAAGGAAAGAGGAAATGTTCTTGCGGTGGACCAAATTGTTCAAGTGAGTTTTTGTGTGAACATAATTTTTTTTATTTAAGCACAAATAATCCCATAAATTCCTGCTTCCAGTTACACATCTATAACTGCCATATATTTATTTCGTATGCAGACTTTTGTCTATTGATATTCCCTCCTCTTCATTTTCTCACCGGTTTCTGTTTTTCCGCCAGATGTCGAAGCAGTTGGAGACCTTCAAGTCCAACCTGGAGGAGTTTGCCAGCAAACACAAACAAGAAATCCGAAAGAGCTCCCAGTTCAGGGTTCAGTTTCAGGAGATGTGTGCCACCATTGGGGTTGACCCGCTCGCCTGTGAGATACATTTGGATCTTTACATTACAATCTGTAAAATACTAGTGTTTACATGATGGTGAAAAATAACGTTCTTAATTTATTCCACAGCTGGCAAAGGTTTCTGGTCCGAGATGCTCGGCGTAGGCGACTTCTATTATGAGCTCGGAGTCCAGATTATTGAAGTGTGTCTGGCCCTGAAACACAGAAATGGAGGTTTGTGATGTCCTTGGACTCTAAATATTGTGTTTGGCTGATCTGAACCCCATCTGTGATATTCTGCATCTAAACAATAGACAATGAATCCAGTTATGAACACCTGCATGACGTAGATATCACGATTAATAATGGAATGTTGACGTGTGTGTTTTCTTTTCAGGGCTCATTACTTTGGATGAACTCCACCAGAGAGTCCTGAAGGGAAGAGGTAAATACGCTCAGGATGTGAGCCAGTAAGTCGACTATTTCAAGTATCAGAGAAAAATCGAGACTTGCTCATGTGTCTGTTCTAAATTGTATGAATTATTAAAATCACCAAAATGTGTGCTGTTCCCAGAGATGACTTGATGAGAGCCATAAAGAAACTGAAGGTGATGGGGAACGGCTTTGGGATGATCCCTGTCGGAGGGTCTTACTTGGTCCAGTCGGTCCCAGCGGAGCTCAACATGGATCACACTGTAGTTCTGCAGCTGGCCGAGGTGAGATGCCGCTCGGTTAATTATATTATTATTTTTACCACAAGTTAAAGGCGTAGTTTGGATTTACCAAAAAGTCAAACGAAATAGAGTCCGGTTGCTTTGAATAGACCACAGATAACGGCTTCAGTTTCCCGTTGGAAAGGGCAGTTTGACCTTGAGGTTATTTGGTGAAAGTATTGTAACTATAATGCACACTTAAGGTGACACAGAACTTTTTAGGTGTCTAAAATACGTCCGCAGCCGTACATTGGGTTGCTCCCGTCCTGCGACAGACATGTTTACATGATGGTCTCATGTTTGAATTTGAAAGTCCCCCCCGAGTCACTTTTTGGTAAACGTCCAAAATCCAACATGTCTGAATAAAATGCTGTGTCATCGACATTTAAACCACAGCTGCACAAGGGGAAAGAGAGATGCATTAAATGTGCATCTTGTTGTGTCATTTAATCATCATCTGTTGTGCTCAAAGAATAAGAGATCAGAAGAAAGCCAGTGGGATAAAAACAGTTTTAAAGTCCATCACTTGGTGTCGCTCTTTCCTAACTCGCTGCTGTCCTCCAGGTGTCGCATATCGCTGGAGCTTTGCAGCTCTATTCGTAATCTTCCTGTCATGTGGATTAAACGGTTATTTAATCGTTAGAAGCCACGACTTTAACAAAAAAAACATGTAACCAGCAATTCTACAGGTTTTCTGTGTGAAAACAGCGAGAAATCGTGTGATGTCAAAGTGACGTCGGCGTCTTTGTTCATTTGCAGAAAAAGGGCTTCGTCACAGTGAGCGAGATCAGGGACGGTCTGAAGTGGGAGAAGGAGCGGGCGTGTCACGTCCTGGTACGTATCACTGCTCTCAAACCGGTGTTAAATAAACATTGAATTCAGTATTAAAAGTATTACATTTCATTCACAAAAGGGTTAAATATTGTCTCTTTCCTGCAGTAGGCTTTCATGTTTGTCATAACATGTTTTTATATCTGATTGAAAGTTAAACTGAAAGTAGAATTGTTGTGACACTTAACTTTTAAAATCTTGAATGACTCAATCATTTGTACTCTGGTTCATCCGTTTATCCTTTTCCTGCTGCTCGTCCTGGTCCAGTTGTTCATTTGCATAATTGGGGATCATTAAGAGCTTCAAATATGAGTCAAATAATCAATTAGTCTGTCAGAAAATCTCAGGGCAACTATTTACATATTTGATTCATCCTTTCAGTTTTTCAAGCAAAAACTTCTAATATTCTCTGGATTCAGCTTCTTAAATGAGGATTTGCTGTCATGACAGTAAACTTATTATTTGGATTGTTTTATAATAGCGGTAAAATTAAAGATTCACTTTGCACTCTGAGACATTTTGAATGCCAGTTTTTAAACATTTATTACACTAAATAACAAAGAGAAGAGGAAGATAATCACTCATCATTAGTTGCACCCCTGAAATTGTTATATACAGCTCGGAAATACTAAAAATAAATAAATAATAATAATCATACTGTCTAAGTTTGGACGATATGCACGAGGAAACAGATATTTTATTGCGTTCTTGGTGCTGTAAACAGTATTTTTAAGCCGGGCTTTATGTCTGCAGGACCACCTGCTGAAGGAGGGCTTGGCCTGGCTGGACTCTCAGGCGGCAGAAGAAGCGCAGTACTGGTTTCCCGCACTCTTCTCTGAGATCACCTCCCGTGACATCACACCGGAGGAGGCCAATCAGATGACGCCTTGAGAGGAAGACCACTGGGGACGTGGAGAACTAAAAAAACATTTTCTGGAGGACGATGCAACGAGGACTCTCTCGTTATTCCACACGGCGCTGCACACGGATATCAACGCACAGACAAACATGTACTTTCTTTTGTTTTCTTTTTTTCATATATAAAGAATAACTTCACATCTGCCACATTCTACCACTTGTTTTTTTATTTTATTGCTTCAGCAGAACCGTTTCCAGACATTCTCGTGTTACATTGTTCGCCCTCATTCTGTCACGCACAGTTTGAAATCAACAGAAGTTAAATAAACACTTAAATCAACACAATCATCAGTTTCCCCTGAAGCGTGAAAAGTTATGCTGTAAATTAAGAATTGTGGTTAAAATATTCATTTTTAAATGTGACATGCATTATTTAAAATGATAATACAATCATTTTTAAGAAAACCATTCGTTAAATAATGTATATGTATGCCTTTTTTATTTTCTAAAGCATACTATAAGTAAAAAAAATCAAATCATCTTTTAGAGGTAAAAAATAAAAAATAAATATCAAACTGAAAGCCGACATCGACCGTGCAGTCAGATTCTTTAAATGGATAATAATTTGCTAATTTTATACAAAACAAAGGGAGGACTGGGCTCGACTCTCGCTTTCATATTTTACTTTAATTACTTTTGCACCTTTTTTAATAATAAATCGATGGCTGCACCTCATGCACGTTTTACGTCACCAAACCGGCTCAAAAAGATTTTAGTGCTGAAGAGTTGTGGCGATTAAGGGGTTAAATTCAAACAACTCTGAGTTGTTTTTAAATGGATTTACGGACGTGTTATAATAATACAATAATAATGTATATGTGACCGATGGATCGGTGCATCTCTACTCATAAACATCTGCAAATTCTGTGTACCGTAAATAAGTAAATTCAGACTTTTATTTTCTTTACATTTCAGTATTGCGCGAAGTAAGTTGCAGTAAAAGAGAATAATAATAATATCGGTGGCTCTTCTACACCGGACGTCTGTTCCTTTGTGTGTTTTTGGCTCCCGCCGTCGTCGTCGTCCTCACAGCTGGTGGCCGTAGACGTGGTCCTCGTACACGAGCTGCTGCATGTCGTCGCAGAGCATCGGGCAGTAGGGACACACGCGGTGACTCCCCTCGTGCTGCTCCAGCTCGTCCTGGGTGATGCCGGGGAAGCTCTCCTGGCAGAGACGGCACACCAGCGACTGCAGGGGAACGGAGACGGTAACGGAATAGGGAGCGGGTTATGTGTCCGGTCCTCAGTAAGAAAATTAAACGGTAAACAAGCGAGTCACGCGCTTCAGGTTCATTCAGCTCGTTAATATAAATAGACCGTTTTATTAATAATACGGGACGGAAATAGATCGACTCACCTCTTCTTCGGTGTCTCCAGGGACTACTGCAAGGAAAAGTTAACACCAGATTAATTACAACATTTACTGTTTATTCAGTTTATTTAAAAGGGCTTCAGCTAATGATTGTTTTCATTATCAATGAAACCTGATTGTTTTTGTAGTTTTGGAATAACTTTCATGTAAACATGTCAAATAGAAGTGGGTATCTATGGATATTTATTTTGTAAATATATATATATATACACATATATATATATATATATATATATATATATATATATATATATATTTTCTGAAAAATCTGTTTGGAAACAGTTAATGTATAAAACAACATGACTTGACAAAACAGGAAAATATAACATCTCCGCATCAACCACCCAGTAATGTTAAAGTAATAACTTCTTTTGTATAACAGAATAAATATATATATATATCTCATGTCGAGATTTTCTCAAGTAGTTCTGGAAAAGTCCATTTTTATTTTATATTTATTTACACTACAGTTGAAAACTCCTTCACCTCCATTATACGGAGGCGGCGGCAGAAGTCTCTGATATCTGAAAACCTCAGGTGAGCCAACATATACGCACCACGATGAGGGACCTTTCCTTTCCTACTGCAAGACAAACATGCCGTAAAGTGTCTTTTGTAGTTTTATTCTATTTAAAAACTACACGTCCAGTCACTCACCAACGTTCTCGTACAGGTTGATCTCTTCGGGGTCCGGCTGCCGCTGCCAGCTGTCTGCCGCGTCGTCCGGCTGCAGGCTGGGCGCGGCGGCCGGAGGAGACGCTTGAAAGTCGTCCAGCGCTCTGCGCAGCCGCTCCATGTCGCTCACGAGCGTCTGGCGGGGAACAAAACAAGCATCTGAAAATCACAAAGCCCCGCCTCTTTGTTTCTTTATGGAAGGAGGCGGCGTTTGTGTGGACGCACCTGGTTCTCTCGGGCCAGCGCTTCTTTCTCGCGCGTCACCAACGTGACGATCTGCTCCTTCTCCTCTATCGTGGCGTCTTTGTCGGCGAGCACTTCACGCGCCTCTGTGATGGCGGCGCGCATGTCCACGAGCTGCAGCTGGGAGGGAGGGGAGGGAGACGAGTCGGGGTTTAGGCCTGAGGACGCGTGAGGACGCGTGAGGACGCGTGAGGACGCCTGAGGACGCCTGAGGACGCCTGAGGTAACAGCTCCAAGATGGAGAGACGTTTGAACCTAATGCAGGGATTTGATCTCACACACACACACACACACACACACACACACGAGTGCGTACACACAAGTGCGTACACGAACACACACACACGTACGTACACACAAGTTTGTTTACCTCTTGTTTGTTTACCTCTTGTGTGTGTGTTGACCTCTTGTGTGTGTGTTGACCTCTTGTGTGTGTGTTGACCTCTTGTGTGTGTTGACCTCTTGTGTGTGTTGACCTCTCGTGTGTGTTGACCTCTCGTGTGTGTTGACCTCTTGTGTGTTGACCTCTTGTGTGTGTGTTGACCTCTTGTGTGTGTGTTGACCTCTTGTGTGTGTTTACCTCTTGTGTGTTGACCTATTGTGTGTTGACCTCTTGTGTGTGTGTTTACCTCTTGTGTGTTGACCTATTGTGTGTTGACCTCTTGTGTGTGTTGACCTCTTGTGTGTGTTGACCTCTCGTGTGTGTGTTGACCTCTCGTGTGTGTGTTGACCTCTTGTGTGTGTGTTGACCTCTTGTGTGTGTTGACCTCTTGTGTGTGTGTTGACCTCTTGTGTGTGTGTTGACCTCTTGTGTGTGTGTTGACCTCTTGTGTGTGTGTTGACCTCTTGTGTGTGTGTTGACCTCTTGTGTGTGTTTACCTCTTGTGTGTGTTTACCTCTTGTGTGTGTGTTGACCTCTTGTGTGTGTGTTGACCTCTCGTGTGTGTTGACCTCTCGTGTGTGTTGACCTCTCGTGTGTGTTGACCTCTTGTGTGTTGACCTCTTGTGTGTGTGTTGACCTCTTGTGTGTGTGTTGACCTCTTGTGTGTGTTTACCTCTTGTGTGTTGACCTATTGTGTGTTGACCTCTTGTGTGTGTGTTTACCTCTTGTGTGTTGACCTATTGTGTGTTGACCTCTTGTGTGTGTTGACCTCTTGTGTGTGTTGACCTCTCGTGTGTGTGTTGACCTCTCGTGTGTGTGTTGACCTCTTGTGTGTGTGTTGACCTCTTGTGTGTGTTGACCTCTTGTGTGTGTGTTGACCTCTTGTGTGTGTGTTGACCTCTTGTGTGTGTGTTGACCTCTTGTGTGTGTGTTGACCTCTTGTGTGTGTTTACCTCTTGTGTGTGTTTACCTCTTGTGTGTGTTTACCTCTTGTGTGTGTGTTGACCTCTTGTGTGTGTGTTGACCTCTCGTGTGTGTTGACCTCTCGTGTGTGTTGACCTCTCGTGTGTGTTGACCTCTCGTGTGTGTTGACCTCTTGTGTGTTGACCTCTTGTGTGTGTGTTGACCTCTTGTGTGTGTGTTGACCTCTTGTGTGTGTTGACCTATTGTGTGTTGACCTCTTGTGTGTGTGTTTACCTCTTGTGTGTTGACCTATTGTGTGTGTTGACCTCTTGTGTGTGTTGACCTCTCGTGTGTGTTGACCTCTCGTGTGTGTTGACCTCTTGTGTGTGTGTTGACCTCTTGTGTGTGTTGACCTCTTGTGTGTGTGTTGACCTCTTGTGTGTGTTGACCTCTTGTGTGTGTGTTGACCTCTTGTGTGTGTTGACCTCTTGTGTGTGTTGACCTCTTGTGTGTGTTGACCTCTTGTGTGTGTTGACCTCTTGTGTGTGTGTTGACCTCTCGTGTGTGTTGACCTCTCGTGTGTGTTGACCTCTCGTGTGTGTTGACCTCTCGTGTGTGTTTACCTCTCGTGTGTGTTGACCTCTCGTGTGTGTTGACCTCTTGTGTGTGTTGACCTCTTGTGTGTGTTTACCTCTTGTGTGTGTGTTGACCTCTCGTGTGTGTGTTGACCTCTCGTGTGTGTTGACCTCTCGTGTGTGTTGACCTCTTGTGTGTGTTGACCTCTTGTGTGTGTTGACCTCTTGTGTGTGTTTACCTCTTGTGTGTGTTGACCTCTTGTGTGTGTTGACCTCTTGTGTGTGTTTACCTCTTGTGTGTGTGTGTTGACCTCTTGTGTGTGTGTGTTGACCTCTTGTGTGTGTGTTGACCTCTTGTGTGTGTTGACCTCTTGTGTGTGTTGACCTCTCGTGTGTGTTGACCTCTCGTGTGTGTGTGTTGACCTCTCGTGTGTGTGTGTTGACCTCTCGTGTGTGTTGACCTCTCGTGTGTGTTGACCTCTCGTGTGTGTTGACCTCGTGTGTGTGTGTTGACCTCTCGTGTGTGTGTGTTGACCTCTCGTGTGTGTGTGTTGACCTCTCGTGTGTGTGTGTTGACCTCTCGTGTGTGTGTGTTTACCTCTCGTGTGTGTGTGTTTACCTCTTGTGTGTGTTTACCTCTTGTGTGTTGACCTCTTGTGTGTGTTGACCTCTTGTGTGTGTTGACCTCTTGTGTGTGTTGACCTCTCGTGTGTGTTGACCTCTCGTGTGTGTTGACCTCTCGTGTGTGTTGACCTCTTGTGTGTGTTGACCTCTTGTGTGTGTTGACCTCTTGTGTGTGTTTACCTCTTGTGTGTGTTGACCTCTTGTGTGTGTTTACCTCTTGTGTGTGTTTACCTCTTGTGTGTGTTTACGTTTACCTCTTGTGTGTGTTGACCTCTTGTGTGTTGACCTCTTGTGTGTTGACCTCTTGTGTGTGTTTACCTCTTGTGTGTGTTGACCTCTTGTGTGTGTTTACCTCTTGTGTGTGTTTACCTCTTGTGTGTGTTTACGTTTACCTCTTGTGTGTGTTGACCTCTTGTGTGTTGACCTCTTGTGTGTTGACCTCTCGTGTGTGTTTACCTCTTGTGTGTGTGTTGACCTCTTGTGTGTTGACCTCTCGTGTGTGTTTACCTCTTGTGTGTGTGTTGACCTCTTGTGTGTGTGTTGACCTCTTGTGTGTGTTGACCTCTCGTGTGTGTTTACCTCTCGTGTGTGTTGACCTCTTGTGTGTGTTGACCTCTTGTGTGTGTTGACCTCTTGTGTGTGTTTACCTCTTGTGTGTGTTGACCTCTTGTGTGTGTTTACCTCTTGTGTGTGTTTACCTCTTGTGTGTGTTTACGTTTACCTCTTGTGTGTGTTGACCTCTTTTGTGTGTGTTTACCTCGTGTGTGTGTTGACCTCTTGTGTGTGTTTACCTCTTGTGTGTTGACCTCTTGTGTGTGTTTACCTCTTGTTTGCCACTCATCCGCTGTGCGTCCTCACAGGCGGAGGCCACCTTCTCCAGCTGCACCCGGAGCTGCTGCAGCTCGTTCTCCAGGAACTCGGAGCGCCTCTTGGCGTTTCTGGTCTCCTCCCTCTCGGCCGCCAGCTTCCTCTGAGCGTCCTGCAGCTGGCCGGCAAGCGTCCGACACTCCGCCTGAAGGAGACGAGGTCGAGTCAGCCTCGTTTTTTAAAAGAACGTCAGCATCGTATTAGTCATTTTGGATTTGTTCCCACCCTCAGGTCGTCATCCGGACGGCTCTGCGGCGTCGTCGGCCCTGACGGACTCGTTTGTAGCGACTGGCTCTCGCTCTTCACGGCGACCATGTCGCGCACGAGGCTCTGCGAGATCTGCAGCTCTGCGGAGAGCCTCTGCTTCTCCTTCTCAAGGCTCTGAAGGTCGACCTGCCGAACACACACACACACACACACACACACACACACACACACACACGGTTTAATGCAGGAACAAACACTGAACCCGGCTGATCTTCAATCGTCAAGAACTCGAGCACCAAATGTGGATTAATCCGCCAATGAAAATAGTCCCCAACAAATGCATAATTTTCTTTGTCATTGAACGTCTGGAGTGAGTGATTTTCCTGTATGTTACAATGAAAAGTACAAATGTGATTATGCTAATATAGTTAATAATCTGCATCGTTATAATATTAAGAAATAAATAACAGGAAGACATGCAATAAAGGCAACAAATGTTGATTAATCCGCCAATGAAAATAGTTCCCAACAAATGTTCTACGTTCTCCGGTTTGGTGAACAGCTTGTTTTTGGAATAATTTAGTCCGTCTCTCTATATTTGTGAGCCATTTTGTGAGTTTTGAAGCCTGTGTGCGAATGCAGTGGTTCTCAAATGGGGTACGTGAGATTTTTTAAGGAAATATAAAAAATTAGCATCCATATAAGTGTAAGTTCCTGAACAGAATTAGATTCATTATAATTCAAATCAGACACTGATGGCACAGCGATGTGTATTCCATCTTTTTTTTCAACCAAAAATGCTTTGCGCTGGTTCTGGGGTATTTTTTTCCCACATGGGGTACATCACTGAAAAAAGGTTGAGAACCCATGTAATGGAATTTGTTCTCAACAGCTTTATCCTTTTAAAACATCACACTGCGGCGCAGACGTACCTGAAGCAGCTGGATGACGTCTTTCATTTTGAACAGCTCCCGTTCTTGTTCTCTGATTTTGAAATTTAACCTGAAAACAAAAACAAAAAGAAGAAGCTGTTGGGAGCCAGAAAAACGAGCGCAACACGTTTCTACCTTGATGACGAGTCGATAGGAGCGCGCCGACTCGACTCACGTGTTGATCTCCGCGCTCTGAGCGTCGGCCCGCCCCCTCAGCTGCTCGCGCTCCTCCTGCAGCGCGTTGATCTTCACCGCGGCGCGGTCGAACTTCTCCTGAACGTGCGCCTGCAGAGTTGAACAGGCGGAGGATCGGTACAGGATTTTAACTTCATGGCTCTGTTTTCCCGAAAATCCGAATGGTTAATATGCCCATACTAAATTCCGATTATCTCCTCAACCACAAGGCCTATTTGAACAATTCAAAAAGTTAGAATATACAGAAAACCCTTGGTAACATAGATAATAGGTTCATATATGTGTTACTGGTACCGTAAAGGTCGGGTAGAGCCGCTAGTTTGGTGGGTGTCCCCGCTAGTTCCCTGCTGTAGCCAGCTAGCGCTGCTGCTAGTTCCCCGCTAGCTCTCCGCTAGCTCTCCTGCTCGCTCTCCTGCTAGCTCTCCTGCTAGCTCTCCTGCTCGCTCTCCTGCTAGCTCTCCTGCTCGCTCTCCTGCTCGCTCTCCTGCTAGCTCTCCTGCTCGCTCTCCTGCTAGCTCCCGCTAACTCTCCGCTAGCTCCCGCTAACTCTCCGCTAGCTCTCCGCTAGCTCCCCGACAACCACCGAAGGTAGCGGAACCAACCCCGGCACGACGCCCGACACGGGCAGTAGCAGCAGCAGCGGGGAGCTAGCAGCAGCGCTAGCTTGCTACAGCGGGGACAACCACCGAAGGTAGTAGCGGCTTGTAACCCGGCTTTTACGGTTTTTGGGTTTATGATAATGCACAGAAAAGAAACAAAATATAAATTTTGCAAAAAACTATTTTTCTTATCGTAACTATATTTGCTATATTTGAATGTAATATATAACATAGTTATGTTAAGAGTATCTGTGCGAAGTTTGGCTTTGATTGAGTAAAGTTAAGTATTTTTAATAATTAACGACTGAAGAGATTTAAAAAAAGAAGAAAGCAAAAGATCTCACCTCGTTTTGTCTGCACGCGGCGTCTTGACTGGCGCTTTGTTTCTGCTCCTCCGCCGCGTCTCGTTGCCGTTTCTCCGTCTGCTTCACCATCTCCTCCTGGAAGCGACACCAGAGTTAGTCTTCACACTCAAACCGCGGCACCGGTTTCACTCGCGGACTCAAACAAACCTTCAAGCGGTCCGTTTCCTGCATGGCGCTTTCATTTTGTTCCTTGATTTGATCCATTTCTTTCAGCAGCTGACTCATCGCTTTCTCCTTCTCTTCATTCTGTTCCTGTAGGAGTAATGTTTTTATTGTCTTTTCCACAATACACAAACACAAGACAGAACAAGGCACATCAGAAAGTATATAGGCACTTGGAGATATTTCAAATAGAGATATATCAGTGGCATGTTTTGTGCGTTACTGACTTTTTCTCTATGAAGGTAGATTTGTGTCTTTATTACGCAAACAAACAAAAAACATGTTTTGAGAGCAAATTTCTGGCTACATTTGAAATACTTTTGAGAAAACAGAGCAATATGATGTCAACTTAGGTGTTTTTTTGAGAGCGTAGGTTTTTATTTTGAGAGCAACGGTTTTTTAAATTGTAGGCCAGAAATTCTAGTTACAAATGAGAAATTTGCTCTCAAAACATGTTTTTTTTGTTTGCGTAATAAAGACACAAATCTACCTTCATACAAAAATTCATACAAAAATAACAGTGGAGGGTGACAGATATGTACATGCACAGATAGATACATATTATAACCCACAAATACAATGCTCCCACATTCCCTAAGAAAGAGAAAACGGTAGACTAAAGGGTTACAACTAAATCTTCCCCCTCCAGAAACTCCAGAAATGAAACAAACCTGCAAGCGGTCCGTTTCCTTCCTCTTTTCCTGCACGGCGCTTCTCAGGTTTTCATTTTGTTCCTTGATTTGATCCATTTCTTTGAGCAGCTGACTCATCTCTTTCTCCTTCTGTTCATTCTGTTCCTGTAGGAATAAATGCTGTCAAATATCAAAGTTCCTATTTAACCACGACCCTCTGTTGCGCAACGTGTCCTTTATCTCGTATCGACCTTGAAGCCGGCGGCCTGTCGCCGCTCCATCTGCCGGTCATTTTTTAAGGTTTCGTTTTCCCCCCGTGTCTGATCCAGCTCTCTCAGCAGCTCGGCTTTCTCACGTTGACTCCGTTCGACCTGCTCCTGGTTTCAACACAAACATTGAATCAATGCGCAGCTTTTATTGACTTTATCCGTTTTCATCACACATAAAACACTGTTATCTCTTGACCTCTAATCAACCACGAGGTCGAATGCGGTACCTGTGTGGTGATGACCAGGAGCTCTTCCTCCATGATGCTGTCCGGGCTTTGCCCCGCCGGCTTCTTGAAGCAGAACGGAGTGCTGGCGCCGCGCACCTGACCGGCAGCGTCCACGTAGCAGAACTGGTAGAAGTCCAGCTCGTCCTTGGGCAGGTAGTACTCTGATGGGACGAGAACGGAGCAACGCGTGGATTTATTTACTTTAAAATGTCGGACAATAGTCAAACTCGCTCATTCTAATTATTAAAATCTCCTCTTTCTGTCTTAATATCGCTCGTCAACGATCCAACACCCACCTAAAAATTTTTTACAATCATATAAGAAAGAGAAAAGGAGTAAATGATCCTGAAAAGATGAACTGATTATCAAAATGGTTGCTTATTTATTTTCTGTCAATTGAATAAAAAAATTCAACAACTCTACTTTTTAAAATAATTATTGGCTCAATTTTGAGCTACATGTACTCAAACACTGGCTTCAAGGAGAGGACTTAAAGTTGAAAAGATTCTTCTAAAATATCTTACATTTTAAATAAGTGCTCTATTTAGGAAACTGTAAAATAACTAAAATATTAGTAGAAGTTCACAGTCTGGATGTCCCGAGACAGATATGATACTCACAGATTAATAAAGGAATTATTTGAAAAGTTATATAAAATTATATTTATTTTGACTTATGCTTGTAAAATGATGGATACTTTCACTTCTTCAGGCCTCTCAAAAATAAATAAATCTGTGGGATGAAGCAATATGATAAAAAAAGAATCGGCTCACAGTCAAAGTCCACACTGAGGACATAAACTGGAATGTTGAGTCACAAGTAAACAACACTTTATTTTAAGAAGTCACACGCGAACATCGTCACAGATCTCTTTCTCAGAAATCCAGACGAACCTCACATGACAATTAAAAAAATAGATAAACAACAGATGGACACTGAAAACTCTTTTTCTCACGGAGACTTTAACCTGTGATGACGGATCACAAGTTGATATATGATCAACAACACGGAGCCAGAGGATCTGACGTCATAGAAAAACTCATTTTACGAACATGACTGAGCATTTTCCCCTTGTGGTAAAAGTGAAACTACTTCCTACCTTTAAAAACAGCTTGCCTGGTGGTGGCCTCTCCCCCGACCGCGTCCAGACACGGCTCCACCCACACGAAGGTGTGGTAGTCCTTTGTGGTGCTCCACCCCACCTGTTGGAGAAGAGTCGACACAACAACAACTCAAGGAGCCGTTCTGTGACGCAACGCAACAGATGGCTTCTTCCACCAATGTGATTTAAAAAAAGACCCTGGATGTCATAATAAGAATGTTTAATATCACAAAGTCATTATTTCGAAATACTAAATCACTATTTTTGAGATACATCATTATCTCAAAAATGATATATCATTATATTGGATATATATATATATATATATATATATATATATATATATTGTCATTATGTTGATATACAAAAGTCATTATTTTGAGATACTAAAGTCATTATTTTGAAATACTAAATCACTATTTGAGATACTAAAGTCATTATTTTGAGATACTAAGTCATTATATTGTGTATATATATATATATATATATATATATATATATATATATATATATATATATATATATATAGTCATTATGTTGATATACAAAAGTCATTATTTTGAGATACTAAAGTCATTATTTTGAAATACTAAATCACTATTTGAGATAATAAAGTCATTATTTTGAGATACTAAGTCATTATATTGTATATATATATATATATATATAGTCATTATGTTGATATGATAAAGCCATTATTTTTTAGATAAGTCATTATTTTTAGATACTAAAGTCATTTTGAAATATTAAAGTCATTATTTTTTAGATAAGTCATTATTTTTAGATACTAAAGTCATTTTGAAATATTAAAGTCATTATTTTGAGATAAAGACATTATTTTTGAGATAATCATTCATTATCTTGAGATACTAAAGTCATTATTTTGAGATACTAAAGTCATTATTTTAGAGATAGGTAGTTATTTTGAGAGAAGTAACTGTTTTGAGAAAAAGTAATTATTCAGAGAAAGTTTCTCATATGAAAAAAATAAAATACTTACAGGATCTTTTAAAGTTTTTTACTGTTTTTTTTTCTATTCTCCACGTAGTTTCCTCACCTTGAAGATGCCCACCCAGTCCCGCGGGCTCTGCTGGAAGGTGAGCGCGTAGCCGCAGTGGATTGCGGCGCCGGGCGGGTATGAGTGCGGGGTGTCCGTGAACACAACCTGGGAGAAGGTGCGGGCCTCTGCGGGACTCTCCATGCTGAGCTGAGCCGCAAACACATCAACATCAACACGGATGAAGAAACGGAGTCTGATTGATGCCCGCAGGTGATGTGACAGAAAGCAGCTCCAGTGTTTTTTTTATTATTAGCTTTCTTCTTCTTGTTGTTGTTGTTGTTGTTGTTATTGCGCACTTATATGATCTCATAATTAAATGATAAACAACAAATTACTTTTTTTTCCAGCGCTGAAAATGGCTAAACTTTAAGTTAAAATGACTCCCCTATCCCTGGAGATGACTTTTAATCGGTTGTATAAACCTTTAAAGGGCATTTTGCGTGATTAAAACAGAACAATAACAGAAACCGAAAGTAAGCTGGCCAAAGAGACCCCCGCCCGGGACGTTATATGATGTTAACTTGTAATAGAAAACGTTGCTTTCGCCACAGGAAGTCTTAACAAACCTTTATTTGAGAAGAAATAAAGAAAAACTTACATGTTAGTCGTCACTTGTCCGCGCGGACATCAACCGTCAGCTCCGCTTGTCAGGAGCTGATGCGTTCAGGTGCTCCTCGGACATTTATACATCCACAAACTTCGGTCACGTACAGTCATCCGGTGCTTTCAAATGCAGACGTTCAAACCGATCTTCTTTAACTTCCCAAAGTGATTATGACATTGCAGTGAAACCATTTAACGACGTTTTGAAGAAAAGGCTGTATCTGTTCATATAAATACGATCCTTACTGTAATTTATAATACATATAATGGGATACATTTTAATTCACACCTTACTGATCTTTTATTTTCCAATTTAAATTTTTGACCTCTTTCCCAATTTGTACTACAACTGCAGCACAACAATTTATTATCTTATATTTATCAACAACCCCCTAGTTTTTTCTTTTCTTTTCCATCAAATCAGGGACATTGCTGCCTTGTTTCCGATTGTCCTTGAAGACATCAGAAGTCACGTTCTGTGTGCTGCATTATGGGTAATGTAGGCCAATTAAAAAAACTATTCCTTCCTCTCCTCTGCAGTGAGGCATAAAAGCACAAGAGGGAGCTAAATTCTTTTCGACATTGAACACATCCTAATCATTAAATATGTGAATATGTGTTATAATAATCTTTATAATAGTTGTAGGCTTTATTATAAGACACACTTAGATATTGATCAGTTTAGAATTCAGTGTTATGTTGGTTACAGGAGAATTTGGGCACTTTTTTGTTGAAAACGGACTTTAAGGTTATTATAATTAAATACTAACAAGTCCAAGTAGGTTTTACATCATAATTAGCACATGGCTGATATCATGTTATATTCTGTTCATATAGGTGTGGATGTTTTAACCCAATGCCTTTCCAAATCCCATTTTAAACACCTGCTGGATTGAAGGATATCAAATCCCATGTATGTGCCTGTTAGTGGCTCTTTTGTCACTGAGGCAAGTCCAATATTGAAAGTATATGAGTTTAAAAAAGTGTGTACTCAAAGACTCAGTTGGCTTTTTGTAGTAGTAGTAGTAATAGTAGTAGTAATAGTTTTAAAGTGAGTTGTTGACATACCCACAAAATAAAGCCTCTTTAATGCAAAAATATATTCACCATTTTTATTATGACTTTCACTGCTATCCATTGATGGTGTTTATCATTTATCCCAAATTTTTTACAACAACACATACTTTGTGTTAGATAGATAAGATACCATTATAATTTAGCAAAAATTGTGCACTTCTGCTTAAAATAAATCAAAGTAAGTTGAAAACCTATTGCGTAACGTTAAAAAATATCTGACAGTTGTTAGATGGTATCTCCTTTCAACAATACAAAGGTTTAGTCTACCTTTTAAAATAAATACATCTTGTTAATGTAGTGATTGTATAACACATCTTCAAAGTCAAGGGTTGATTAATAACGCCTAAAACATTAGTTTTGTTGTTTGATTTGAATTATTTTCTCTGAATGCTGCATTAACATGACATCTGATGATACTATGTCCTTTTTTTCAGGGCAGAGGTCACCAGCATTTTGGGGCTCACTGTCTCGCACTTACTTTGACAACAGGAGGAGCCGGGAATCGAACCGCCGACCAAAAATATAAGACTTACCATGGAAAAAACATCGAAACTGCAAGGAGCACCTGCATGTGGATCACTTACATACCCGGACAGTTTCCTTCAACTCCCTTGCACATCTTTTCATTGCTTATTAAAATATATTTTATATACAGTATATTATATATTTTATAATATATACTTGTTTTAAAGTACTGTTATCTGTTGTTGTTTACCATATTTATCTTTAAATTATGTCTTGATTATTGCAATTTTTTTTTCTTTCAATTACATCTTTATTCTTTTAGATATATTAACATTATACATAAATACAAAAGTTAGGTTTGTCAGACAATAATAAAGTTACAAGAATATATATATATATATATATATATACATTTACAAATTATATAAAATAATAATACTAATAAAAAGAAATACAAACAAACAGGCAAAAACTCGATTCTCGCACTATGTTGTTTTTATTGTTTGTATTGTTTTATTCTGTCTATATTTACAGTTTTTTTTATTATTTGTATTGTTTTATTGTTTTATTCTATACCTGTGTTTATTGTTATGCACCTTTCACCTCGTCAAACTCCTTGCATGTGCAACGGACTTTGGCAAATAATCGAATCTGATTCTGATTGCAGCTTGTGAACGCATCTTTTCTCATCGGTGAGCCGACAACCAATCAGAGGCGATACCTCTCCCACCCCTGGCTTTTGATTGGCTAAACGCGCACCGGGGGACGTTCCATCTGAAATGGGCAGCGCGGGGCGCGCGCGCAAATGTTTACATTTCTCGGTTACGTATCCACTGTGCGTCCAGCCAAGAAGACGAAACAACAACAACAACAACAACAACAAAAACAGCAGCATTACAAAGGGCTGACCGGTCGGTGTAACCGGACCGGTACCGGGAGGACACGCTCGCGGTAATGTTACGTTTTCTCGTCTCGCTCGTCGACCGTTAGCCTGGGAGAGGCCAGCGTTCCGTTACTATAGCGACGCGCTATAGCAACCATATATAGGTCAGCGGGCAGCAGCCTCACGCAGATAGAAAGTTCAACTCATTTTTTATCTTATTATCTCAATAAAACGTGTGTTATTATGTCAGAAAGGCAACGAGAAACACACTGTGAATACTAGCGAGGAGCCCAAAGCATATTAAACATATTTAAGTTAAGTTAAGTTAAAAAGTAAATTCAATTCAATTCACAAAGCTTTATTTATTTAATAACACACAGAAGACACACTTTATTCATACGAGAGAAAAGAGTGCATGAACATCTCCTCCCGACCTTTTAATATCTAAAAACACACCATCGTCACATCAAACTAGGATTGCTCTGCTCTGTAATTGTAGGAGAGCTCATGTTGCCTGTGTACACACACACACACACACACACACAGTTTAAATACCCTCATATACAGTCATGACATGTCAACAGAAAGGTAGATAAGTCCGTGTGGAAGGGTGTTTGATGTCAACTGATGATTTATTAACGTGGATTGATTGATTAATCTGGACGACTATATTGTCATCCAGCCTCGTTCTATTATCTGATTGATACCCGACTGGCTGTCGTGACAACTGGGACACACGAGAGACGGCGTCCCGTGTCGTCTACTTTCTTTTCTTCTGGCACCAGCGTTTCCCCTTCGGCCCCCGTGCTCCATTTTTAATGTCTTCAATGGAAAGCTAAGCTTCAACTGAAGGTTCTCCATTTCAACTTGGCGAACAAGATGGATGTCCACACACACACACACACACACACACACACACACACACACACACACACACACAGTAGTACACACACCGCTTTTCAGCACAGATTTAAATTGAACAACTCTGGGCTCTCCTGTTTCAGGCAGTAGGTGTCGGGGACCGTCCCTCTCCTCTCGCCCCCCCTGCCGAGGTCTCCCGCTCCTTCTCTCTCCATCATGTCAGAGGGGATCAGGTGTTTGTCCCCTCCGTTTCCAATCGGTCACCAGATCCACCGCTGGGCCCGGTGCTCGAGTGCGTAAATCAATCTGTACTGAGCCATCCTCATCTACTCTCTCTTTTTCTTCTTCTCAGACTCCAGAAGGCAGACGGTGCAGGAGGTGGAGATGTGGCTCATTGGTGTGTCTACTGAGGAGTGTGACAGCGTCTTTAAGGGCTCTTGAAACAAAGATTTGTGTGTGGAGACGGACGGACGGACGGACGGACGGGGCAGCATCTTCCAACTCCTTCGTCCTCACAAATGTAGGCTTTGCAGTGCAGGTGAGTAGGAGACATTTCTCAAAGGAAGGCGGCTCTCTGCTGCCAATTTATGAGGTTCAATTAGCTCGAACCTCTGGCGTTTCCAAAATATAAATATGTAATAATATAGTATTTTATACCGACGAGGGCTGACTAAATATTAGATTCAATTCAACAAACTGCAGCCTGCAAAATGACCACAAAGTGAAATCCCTCACCTCGAAGACGGAACTTTATAATCTTCAGGAACAGAGGATTGGTTTTGCAGAGTTGTTGCATCAGACTGCGTCAGGTTTAGCTTCAGGCGTGTCTAATAAACTGGCAAGGTGATTACAATGTGTGCAGAAATAACTGATTTAAATAATCAATTAGTTAAGCAACAGAAGATCAGCTTATGTTGATTTTCCTAAACAAAATGTAACTTATTTAGTTTAGAGATTATTGTGTCTTATAATATGTAAATATTTGCTGCTTTTCCTTTTAGGCTTTTGGACAGATGTCAGACAAAAATAGTAGTTTTAAGACATTTACCGTGTATAAATGTACTTGATAGTAAAGATAATTGTTAGTTGCTGCATTCATTATGTGTGTTCACTGTAATAAGTGCTAATCAGGTTTTTTTTTGTTTTATATAGAGAATTTAAAGGTTTGTCTTTTCTTCCATGTCATTATATTAATTAATCAGATCGTGACAACATCCTCAGCAACACGAGCTCTCTGTCTAAAATGGCGCGTGTATCCCTTTAAATGAACAACTGGTTTTAGTGTTTAGTGCCTTTGCTAGTTCTTAAAGTAAACTAGACGTGTGTAGTGACTCTGAACAGTTAGTCGGCGGTCGTGTCTGCGTGAGGACCGATGTACCGAGGTGTTGTTCGTACCTGCTGCAGGCCGAGGGAGAACCTTGGAGGGATCCTCGTGCGGGGCTGTAACCGTACCGGGCCTGAGGTCAGTGGGGCGTCTCGGCCCAGTGGGAAGCTCACGGTTCGGGGCCAGGATTATCCAGATCGTTGGATCAGAATACGGCAACCCGGCACCGTGACCTCCCACAGCGCACCTGGGATGTCCCTCCTTAATGCCACCACGATCACGATCATTACCAGACGCTAACTTGACCTCACCTTCAACTCCACAAGACACCAGATAGGAGGCCGAGGCGAGCCGGTGAGCAGCTGCCGGGACGATTCCTGGCCGCCGAGCTCGGCTCAGAGTGCGGACGGACATTAACCGAACCAGTGGAACAAAACTCGCCTAAACATTCCCTTCAGCGTTAACCGTACTTTGTGTTGAGCGAGCACTAACCGCAAGCATGCAGACGTTAGCATTTAGCTAAAGCCGCTAGCATGTAGACTCTGAAGCTGTGTCCCAAATCCATACTTCATACCAATTAATACAAACTACATGCTGATCATGAGTATACAAGAAAATCAACATTAACCGCTTTATCCTCATTACTTTTTGACTTTTTGACTTTGGGCTGTCTTTTGTTTGACCTCATCTCTCTGGAGCCATTTCAACATCAACCACAATTTATTTGATTTCATTTTTCTTTCAACTGGGGGCAACTCCTCCATTAATGTTTGCATTGCATTGTGGGAGAATAGTATCTACTAACAGCACATTAACAAATAACCGTAGATTTTGAAATCGTTGTTAGTCTTGAGTGGACACTCGTGTTTTCCAGGGAAAAAAGGGGACAATTTGAGCGTTAAAAGTGATACGAGGTTGTGAATGTATTTAGCTAAAGTATAGAACATGAGGAGGACTATTATCTTGTTAATTAGTGGTGACCAAGAAGGCAATCACAAGAACTCCCTTAATATGGCTGTTAATGGAAAATGGAAGAAGTGGACTGCTCACAAAAACCCATCACAAGACACGCACCATCACATAAAGAGTGAAAAGAGGAGATATTTAAAGTCGTATCAGCATATTGTTGAACTCGCTGACTACTCTTGCTGTTCCTTTTGGTATTAATATCATAAAAAGCATTCAAATTGATGTTCTGTTTGGCGTTGGCCTCTCTATCTGCATCCGTCCTGCCACGATAACTCTTGAATGTCGGCGTGTGACAACGCGGCGACAGCCAGAGCACTCAGCTGATGAGAGAAATGGAAACGGAAACATGAGTCCATGCGTGCACTTACAGCTTGTTCTCTGTTCCGTTTGA
>JBAMJR010000267.1:370000-415000 GCA_038501785.1 Myoxocephalus aenaeus
AACAAGAACAGCGAGAACTTCATCCGTGACGAGGACACCGGCAGCAAACGGTAAACACGCCGGCAGACGCCGCTCGTCGCGTCGCGGCGCCGACGCCTCTTTAAAAAAAAACGCTGCGTATGTATTTGCACGTTTCAGAAAGCTGTCCACCCTGAACAAGCTCCTGGAGTCCATCGGCTGCGACACGGACGAGATGTGGAGCGCCATCGAGGACGTGATCATCAAGACTCTGATCTCCGCTCACCCGATCCTCAAGCACAATTACCACACCTGCTTCCCGAACCACACCACCGGCAGCGCCTGCTTCGAGATCCTGGGCTTCGACGTGCTGCTGGACCACCGGCTCAGACCCTGGGTGCTGGAGGTGAAGGACCCCCGCCGCCTCTGTTTGAGGGAAATGTGCAGATTGTCAATACCCGGTTCTCAAGTTCTGTATCCGGTACAATTTAGAGGACAGAATTGTGTCATTGCGAAGTGTATTCACGCTTTCAACCCCTGAATTCAACCCTTTTTAAATCAAATCTGGTTCCACGTGTGAGATATTCAGACCCAACGCTCCGTGTGTTTTTATAGCTGCACCAACTGGAAATATTCTACATGTCTTTAATGCGCATCATTAAAAAAATAAAGAAATCTTAAATCCATCCCGACATAGTTCATAGTCTTTATAGACTTCAGCATCTCCACTCAGATTTTGAGTAAACGTGTGTGGTTTTGAACAGAATCTGTCTGAGTTTGAGTATTAAGTGAGTTTGTATTAAAATGTTACTCAGGAAATCCACACAATTCATCACTATATTTGTCCCGTATGTGTTTCCAGGTGAATCACTCCCCGAGTTTCACCACCGACTCGCGGCTGGACCGCGAGGTGAAGGACGCGCTGCTCTACGACACGCTGGCCCTCATCAACCTGGGCGCCTGCGACCGCCGCAAGATCACCAAGGAGGAGCGGCGCCGGGTGAAGGACCGGCTGCAGCAAAACATCTCCAGAGAGGCCAGGTATGAGCGTGACCCCCTCCTCCTCCTCCTCCTCCTCCTCTCTCAAGGTCACGCACCCGTTCCCCTCCTCACGGTGACCGTGTGTGCATGTGTTCCAGGACGGAGGAGCTGCGTCAGTGCCAGGCGGCCACGCTGGAGCAGATGGAGCGGTACGAGGCCAAGCACCTGGGAGGCTTCAGGAGGATCTACCCCAGGGAGGGAGGGGACAAATACGACAAGTACTTCAAACACAGCGGCTCGCTCTTCCAGGAGACGGCGGCGTCCAAGGCCCGGGAGGAGTGCGCCAGGTACGACTCGGTGGAGAGCAGAGGCACAGGAAAAGAGAGAGAGAGAGGCGCTGGTTCACTGAAACACGAGGCCGACATCTTATACTCAACTTGAAGCATATTAAGTCGCTTTTTCTGCAATTTACCGCTCAATAATTACATCATTTCAATCACAAATTGCAAACTCCGCCTACCACGGTCCTGAAAAATATATGTGCCACACCAAAACACCTGGAACACCACCAAGGCCAACACGAGATGAGAAAGCACAGACACACAAAACTACCGAACATGAAACTATTGAATTTGCAGCTTCACTGAAGCTGCACGAGGTTTGCGTTGTTAAACTCAGCCCTGGAATGATTTAGTCGAACAACGGGACATTCATTGACAACAAGTGTTTGTTTGTGGAAGTGACGGCACACTGAGCCCATAAAGATGAAGATATATATGCATATATATATATATATATATATATATATATATATATATATCTGAAGAGCAATGCACCGTTTTTTTTCTCCTTTTTCATTAAAAAATATTTCAAAACATTAGCATAAAAGCAGGATTTTTATCACATCTCAACTATTATTTGAAGTAAATCGGAGTCCAAATTTAAAACCTATACATATATATATATATATATATATCTGTCAGAAGACAAGAAGATGGTCCCACACTCGTCGGCTCGATGCAGAAACGTTTAAAAAACTTTTAAAAATAAGTATTTATCAACTTTTCCTTCTTCAGGGTTCAATACTTGTAGTTTCAAAATATTTATAAATTATGAAAAGAAAATGGTGTGTGACAGAAAAATACTGTATTTTATTTTCATAGATTCTGGAGCTCTTCTTTCTGTCATTATTTATTATAAGAATGACTTTAACGTGAGTTTAGATTGAAGAGTATAAAGGGATTTATTTTACAGTAAATATTATTCTAGAAAAGCCTTTGGCTCTAAACAATGTTTTACACTATTAGCATTTACCTCCTTTTTTTATTTTATTTTAATTAAAAGTTATTGTAAGTCTGTGTGGAAAGTAAGCAAAGTAAGACTAACTGTTAAATGTGGATATGATAATACAAACATCTATGAATCTTGACACCAGAGATGCTAAAGTGTGTGTGTGTGCGTGCGTGTGTGTGTGTGTGTGTGTGTGTTTAGGCATCAGCTGCAGGAGCTGCGTCTGAAGCAGGAGCAGAAGGAGCGGGAGCAGAGGGGAGGCCGGAGGAGAGAGCTGCAGGGGGAGACGGCGGGGGAGAGGGTCAAACCCCGAGGAGAACCAACGCAACCCCACAACCCGGTGAGGCTGTCCTCCTCCTCTCAGACGCAGTGTCCCCACCCGACCACCAGAGGGAGTCAAACTGCTTCTGTCTGTGATGAATGCTTCATATTCTGGCTGACCCCCTTTGAGGAAATGGACTGTACCCAATTTAAATTAGCTTGAATAATATTCCCGCACATAATTTGTCTCTCATTTTAAATTCAAATATCTTTTTTTATTGTCGGGCGAGACGGCCGAAAAACAAACAGTGTTATCGCGGGTTATTCGGTGACAGTAATTGCTAATTCAGTATTCTAAGTATTGTAAATGCATACTGGTGGCTTCACACACAGCGAGGCAATCCAAAAACAAATTGAATCAAACGTCTCTCCGAAGCTCCCGCCGTCCGGTGCGTCGCCGGGTCCCGACGCCGCAGAGGTCCTGGAGGAGAAGCAGCTGGAGGAGGAGGAGGAGGAGGAAGAGGAAGAGGAGGAGGAGGAGGAGGAGCAGGCAGACGAGGAGGAGCAGGAGCGTCAGCGGGTCGCCGGTCTCCTCCAGAGGAAGAAACTCCTGCAGGACCTCGGGCTGGTGGACCAGATCCAGCAGCTGCTGCAGGGCCTGACAGGCGGAGGAGGGGCCCCGCAGGAGGCCGGCACCCTGAAGAGACCGGCTCCTCAGAGGAGGCAGGCCAAGGTGAGACCCGACTACAGGTACCCAGACTACAGGTACCAGACTACAGGTACCAGACTACAGGAACCAGACTACAGATACCAGACTACAGGAACCAGACTACAGGTACCCAGACTACAGGAACCAGACTATAGGAACCCAGACTACAGGTACCAGACTACAGGAACCAGACTACAGGAACCAGACTACAGGTATCAGACTACAGGAACCAGACTATAGGAACCCAGACTACAGGTACCAGACTACAGGTACCAGACTACAGGTACCCAGACTACAGGTACCCAGACTACAGGAACCAGACTACAGGAACCAGACTACAGGTACCAGACTACAGGAACCAGACTACAGGTACCAGACTACAGGTACCAGACTACAGGAACCAGACTATAGGAACCCAGACTACAGGTACCAGACTACAGGTACCAGACTACAGGAACCAGACTACAGGTACCAGACTACAGGTACCAGACTACAGGAACCAGACTACAGGTACCAGACTACAGGTACCAGACTACAGGAACCAGACTACAGGTACCAGACTACAGGTACCAGACTACAGGAACCAGACTACAGGTACCAGACTACAGGTACCAGACTACAGGAACCAGACTACAGGTACCAGACTACAGGTACCAGACTACAGGAACCAGACTACAGGTACCAGACTACAGGTACCAGACTACAGGAACCAGACTACAGATTCCCAGACTACAGGAACCAGACTACAGGAACCCAGACTACAGGTACCAGACTACAGGAACCAGACTACAGATTCCCAGACTACAGGAACCAGACTACAGGAACCAGACTACAGATACCAGACTACAGGTATCAGACTACAGGAACCAGACTACAGGAACCAGACTACAGGTACCAGACTACAGGAACCAGACTACAGGAACCAGACTACAGGAACCAGACTATAGGAACCAGACTACAGGTACCAGACTACAGGAACCAGACTACAGGTACCAGACTACAGGAACCAGACTACAGGAACCAGACTACAGGTACCAGACTACAGGTACCAGACTACAGGAACCAGACTACAGGAACCAGACTACAGGTACCCAGACTACAGATTCCCAGACTACAGGAACCAGACTACAGGTACCCAGACTACAGATTCCCAGACTACAGGAACCAGACTACAGGAACCAGACTACAGGAACCAGACTACAGGTACCCAGACTACAGATACCCAGACTACAGGAACCAGACTATAGGAACCCAGACTACAGGTACCAGACTACAGGTACCAGACTACAGGAACCAGACTACAGGTACCAGACTACAGGTACCAGACTACAGGAACCAGACTACAGGAACCAGACTACAGATTCCCAGACTACAGGAACCAGACTACAGGAACCCAGACTACAGGTACCAGACTACAGGAACCAGACTACAGATTCCCAGACTACAGGAACCAGACTACAGGAACCAGACTACAGATACCAGACTACAGGTATCAGACTACAGGAACCAGACTACAGGAACCAGACTACAGATACCAGACTACAGGAACCAGACTACAGGAACCAGACTACAGGAACCAGACTATAGGAACCAGACTACAGGTACCAGACTACAGGAACCAGACTACAGGAACCAGACTACAGGTACCCAGACTACAGGAACCAGACTATAGGAACCCAGACTACAGGTACCAGACTACAGGTACCAGACTACAGGAACCAGACTACAGGAACCAGACTACAGGAACCAGACTACAGGTACCCAGACTACAGATTCCCAGACTACAGGAACCAGACTACAGGTACCCAGACTACAGATTCCCAGACTACAGGAACCAGACTACAGGTACCCAGACTACAGATTCCCAGACTACAGGAACCAGACTACAGGAACCAGACTACAGGAACCAGACTACAGGTACCCAGACTACAGATACCCAGACTACAGGAACCAGACTACAGGAACCAGACTACAGGAACCAGACTACAGGAACCCAGACTACAGGAACCAGACTACAGGAACCAGACTACAGGTACCCAGACTACAGATTCCCAGACTACAGGAACCAGACTACAGGAACCCAGACTACAGGAACCAGACTACAGGAACCAGACTATAGGAACCCAGACTACAGGAACCAGTCTACAGGAACCAGACTACAGATTCCCAGACTACAGGAACCAGACTACAGGAACCCAGACTACAGGAACCAGACTACAGGAACCAGACTACAGGAACCCAGACTACAGGAACCAGACTACAGGAACCAGACTACAGGAACCAGACTACAGATACCCAGACTACAGGAACCAGACTACAGGAACCCAGACTACAGGAACCAGACTACAGGAACCCAGACTACAGGAACCAGACTACAGGAACCAGACTACAGGTACCCAGACTACAGGAACCAGACTACAGGTACCAGACTACAGGTACCAGACTACAGGAACCAGACTACAGGAACCAGACTACAGGTACCAGACTACAGGAACCAGACTACAGATTCCCAGACTACAGGAACCAGACTACAGGAACCAGACTACAGGTACCAGACTACAGGAACCAGACTACAGATACCCAGACTACAGGAACCAGACTACAGGAACCAGACTACAGATACCAGACTACAGGAACCAGACTACAGGAACCAGACTACAGGTACCAGACTACAGGAACCAGACTACAGGAACCAGACTACAGGTATCAGACTACAGATTCCCAGACTACAGGAACCAGACTACAGGTACCCAGACTACAGATTCCCAGACTACAGGAACCAGACTACAGGAACCAGACTACAGGTACCAGACTACAGGTACCAGACTACAGGAACCAGACTACAGGAACCAGACTACAGATACCCAGACTACAGGAACCAGACTACAGGTACCCAGACTACAGATTCCCAGACTACAGGAACCAGACTACAGGAACCAGACTACAGGTACCAGACTACAGGTACCAGACTACAGGAACCAGACTATAGGAACCAGACTACAGGTACCAGACTACAGGAACCAGACTACAGGAACCAGACTACAGATACCCAGACTATAGGAACCCAGTTCTCCTTCAGAGAAGCAGCCGGCGTGGACACAACTAGAGCTTGTTTGTTGTCGGTTTAATAATTGCTTTTCGGTTTCTTCCAGCTGGACTCTTTGACTCCGTTCTCCCAGAGAACAAAGCAGCAGCCGCCCTGCTATCAGACGCTACAGCAGGTAGACACATATTACAGTATTAGTATTAGTTATATTACAGTTAATATTATATTGTAATATTGGTATAAAAATCAATGAAAGGTGGACTGGCCCTTTTTAGAAATAGAAAGAAAGTCATTATTACAGATTCATTTTTATTTCCACAAACATGTAAATAAATAAAAAATACTTGTTTTACAGTTTCACACTTGTAACGAACAGCTAACGGTTATTTTAATTACCGATCAATTTAACGCAAAAAGACTTGTGATAAAAAGGCCGTTCATGTCTTCAGTTTGCTTGTTTCTTCTGATCAAGAGTCCAACAAAAAGCTAAAAACATTCAATTTACTGTCGTTTAACACAAAGAAAACCAGCAGAGTCACACGTCTGAGGACCAATGTTTTGTCATTATTGCTTTTAAAATGACTGAGTCGACTGATCGCTGCAGCTCTGCTTGTTCCATTAGAAAGGATTATATGTAAGAGAAATGCTTTCAAATGAAACCAGGTTTTAAAAGTGTAGAAATGATGTGAATCCACATTCACAGTAAATCACTTCATCAAATCCCAAATATGACAATGAAAACATGTTCACGGCTGAGATTTCTCCTCATTGTTTCCAAGTGAACGTCGCTGATAACCTTTCATCACTCGTGAAACCAGGAAGCAGAACTTAAATATCTTGCTGTGTTGCAGCCGCGCCTGCAGAGGCCCCCGATGGACCCGAGGAGCCTGAACCCGCCGGAGCCCGAGAGCCACGGAGCCCAGAGGACTCACTGGCCAGGTAAACACACCTCTGGACTCACAGGTAAACACACCTCTGCTCTCACAGGTAAACACACCTCTGCTCTCACAGGTAAACACACCTCTGCTCTCACAGGTAAACACACCTCTGCTCTCACAGGTAAACACACCTCTGCTCTCACAGGTAAACACACCTCTGCTCACCTCGACCCGACGGGCAGGTACACTAAAGGTCTTTGGATCGAGGAGTTATTACCAGCCGCTTTGGCCTGTTTGACCTTTTTCTTGTATGTTTATATTTGACTGAGAACTTCTTAAATGCTGTGTTCTAAAAAAAAAAAATGGAGGAAACAAAACTATAGCTTGTGTTGAAAATGTTTTCTTTATTATTACAAAACTCATACAGTTAAAAAAAAACTTCAAACTTACCCTTTGACCTCTTTCTTCTTCTTCTTCTCACATCTGTTACGCAATTAGTCAAAAGTCAATTTTATTTGTCAATTCTTCCGTCGGTGCAAACATACAGAAGATTTAAAATGATGTTTCTCTACTCTCCGACAGAAAGTGAATGTAATAAAGTGCAAAAACAACAACAGAACAGAGAGAACAACATGTAAACAACATTAAACAACATAAAACATAACAGTAGCAACATCATTTAACTTTAAGAATTAGTTTGAATTCTTAATTTATATATAAAATGTGTATTATTCATATTATTGCACAGAATGTTGTTGCCATTTTAAATTAAATAAACAGGCTGGAGCCACATTATTAAACAATTAAATGGATATTTTTGGCATTTAGTATATTTTCGATATGTCTGAATGAATGAATGAATGAATGTATACTTTATTAATCCCCAAGAGGAAATTTGTTGTCGGAGTAGCAGCAATTTACAGACTAAAAACAACAACAGGGATGAGAGATATATACAAAAATTTAAATTAAAATAGCTGGGATGAAAGATATGTACAGCGCAGAGAGTATTATTCAGGAAATTAAATTAAACTTAAACAATAGAGAAGTGCAAAAATGCAAAGTATGTCTGTTGCTGTTCTTATTGATATTTAGTATTTTCACTCTTTCCCAGTGATGCACACGACGCTCCCTGGTGATAAATATGCTGCCATCTTTAAACAGTAAAGTCCTCCAGCTTTCAGCTCCGCGGTCTTGTCTCCTCTTCAGGAGTCCGGCAGGACGTCCCGTCCCGTCCCAGCATCCCGGGCCTGAACCCGGTCCTGAGCCCGGGCCCCAGAGGCGGCCTGCGCTGCGCCTACTGGCCCCACGACCCCGCGGCCCTGGAGGGCCTCCTGGTCATCTCCACCGCGGCCCCTCTGGTCCGGAGGACCGGCTTCTCCCACATCGTCCGCAACTCGTCCCGCAGAGCCGCCCAGCAGCAGCAGCAGCCCAGTAAGAACCAGTGAGGAGCCGGATTCAAACCAGTGGAGAGGCTGCGAACACAAAGGAAACACACTGTGCCCGTTGAAGATTTAATATCTGGACTCCTGCCGTTTGCTCTGCTGCCACTTTCAGCCTCATTACGGATGTTTGTGAACGTTTTGCTCTGCAGGGATGAATCCTCTCACAGAACCTCAGTGCCAAAATAAAAGCAGACAAGTCTTATTTAACACTCATGGCTCAGAGGAGATATAATAAACTCACTGAGAGCTGAGCTGAAACCCAATGAATATGAAAGTATTATTAGTTAAGATTAAAACCCTATTTTAAGAGAAGTGGAGGAATATTACAAAATGAAGGCCTTCTACCTCTTTTTCTTTTGTTTTTGCACTAAATAAATTATCTCTTTTTTTAAAAGATGTGATTTTGTTTCATCGTTTTCTTGATGTTTTTTTTATTATTACATTTTCCAAGAAAAAAGATTCCAAGTCTTTAAAAAATATATATTTTATGCTTGCATATTTAGAATAGATGTATTAATATTTTGTTATGGGTTGCATTTTTCATTTTTTATTTTATTATCATGATGTTGTTCGTATCTAATTCAAATTCCCTGCAAAGTTAATAATTCATGTTCTAAAATAAGTTCGTGGTGTTTGAGTGGTTTCATTAAAGAGGCCATAAAGTTTACAGCATCTCTGCATCCGGTTTCTTTTGTTTTGAAAGAAAAAGACCACAAAAAAAAAGCAGCTCAAGCTGGTCCATCCTGTAGGAAATGCAACGAGTAAAGATAGATTAAAAAAAATGATCCGTTCCAACTGTTCAGAATAATTGGATTATATTAAATTTATATCATATCAGAGAAAAATCCTTTCTCCTCAATCTTGTGTCTAAAACGTAAATTCATCCACTGATTCATCCAGAAATTTAATTAAACATATTTTAGTAAGAAAGGCCTTGGGTTTCATTTTTTTTTTTACTGAAATATTAAGAAAACACTTCAAATGCTCCACAGAAACTCAGAAGTGTATATGTATATTATTAATGTTTAGTAACGTACACATATATTCAAAGATGCACCGAAATTGTTTTATTTTAGACTTTTATTTTGGAAATACAGTTACAACTGTATTTTTAATTAAAAAAAGATAACATTTTAAGGGAAACGACCGTCACTTTGTTTGAGTTTGTTTCTCCTGGAGACAAAAACAAATGATGATGCGTTTCAGGAATTTATGGTTTTATTGCGTCTATTAAAGCCGGATCACCAGATGTCAACTGAAAAAGAGCATTTTAAAACAAACCTAAACGGAAACAAGACATTTAGAAACAAAAGCAAGAAGAAGAAACACGTCTTTTTAACGAATGACTGCATTGCTTTAAGACGGGAGTGTAATTCATGTCGTCCTGATTATTTTAATAAAAAAAAATTGGCAAAGAATGAGCCGCTTGGAGTTATTTTTTATTTTGTTGTGTGACCTTAAAATCCCTCAGGACTCAACCAGCAGAACTCATCTCCATCTGTGGCCTGTGTGGTCAAAGCCAAAAGGAGAATCCTCCATTTTGAAATATCATAATAATCTTTAATGCACATGCAGATCTTTTTTCTGTTTCTTTTGGTTGCCTGAAACCTTTTTATTTCAGCAGAAATACGGATTATTGACGTGTGAATCAGACGAAAGAGACCAGAACACGTTTCGGATGAAGGAGGCTTGAAGCCCGGATCATCTAATAATCTCATATTAAAGATTACAGCTTCATAATAACACATGCTTTGTGTTTAGAGAACAATAAGAAGCTGCACAGACCTTTCCTCTCTTGTGCACATCCTGAACAAATATCCTCCTCTCCTTCTTTTTGCTTCCTGCGTCAAAACCCCAAAACATCTCCGGGCCTGGACCCCCCAAAAAAAAAAAAAACACACAACAAAGATGGCGACGAGGAACGCGACGTCTAAAGAACGAAAATAAAACACGGCTGCTGTTTATGAAAATTTACAACTTTGCCATGAAAGTTTAACGACTCTCCCGGCTCCCGGATTGGCTGCTGGCGGTCACGTGGGCCGCTGGAACGGGAACTTATTTCCCATGAGGTTATATTGCAGCTGCTGTGTGTTTTTTTTTTCCTCTTCCTCCACGCGCTCACTCACTTAACACCAGTAACACAACCCTGTGTCATCCTCCTCGCGACTCTTTGCTTATGCAACGTGTTGTTGTTGAGGCGATGCCTGCGTCATTATTTATTTATTTTATCCACCCCAAAAAAAATGGGAGATAGAGATGGAGATGGTCCGCGCGAGGCTTCTTCACTGTGCACGCGCGCCATGTTCTATACGTGGCTCTACTTTTGTATTATATGTTCGTGGGGATGAAGGATCATCACACTCCTGGATGGAGGGATTACTTTCATGAAATCACGTGAAGAAAGTGGGGGAATTGTTTAGTTTTTTTGGGGTGGGAGGAGTGACCCGCAGGAGATGATGGATTATCCACAAAGGTAAGGGCTCCGTGTTTCTGACGCTGCGTGTTTATGTCCCGCAAAGAGGAAGAGCACTTCAAGAAATAGAGATTACACGAAGCATCTTCATCATCTTCCTCTACTGTTTGTTGTGTGTTTTCTTCACGAGGCTGCTCTGTGTGTTAGAGATGCGCTGCGGCGCCGCACAGCCCGCAATATGTGCGTAATATGTGCGTAATATGTGCGAGAGAGACCCCAACATGTCGCAGGTTTGAGGCCTTTTATGAGAGGAACGATATCAGCAGGGTTACGGCTCGACTTTGATGATGATGGCGGTGATGATGATGGCGGTGATGATGATGATGATGATGATGATGGTGGTGGTGGTCATACAGGCCCCATGTTACCGCTGAGACGCTTTCCTTTAAACATCTGCTCCATCTTTCCACCTCTCACTCTCCTGAGATGCTTCATTATGTGATATGTTCTTTTTTTTATGGTTTAATTTCATTGTTCTATTCTTAAGAGTCTGCGGCTTCAGGTTGATGACGCGCCGCCTCGAGCTCTTCTTCCTCTTTCTTTCTTTAAAAATAATAATAAAATGTTGTTTAATTTTGCACACACATTTGTTCTAAATGAGGCTTATTTGTGATTTCGCCAAAACCAAGAAGCCAATAATAAGCGAGTTGATGTTGTTGTTGGTTCCGGCCCCTCCTGCAGCTTCTCGTGCGGTTATGAGAGCTTTTATAAGATCACGTGATCTGTGAGGATTTGAGATTATGCTTTTGTCTTCCATAACTTCAGGTTTATGATTTTAGGGTTTGTTGGTTTTGCACTTTCCTCTTCCAGCAGCCGACCGGCTGCGGCCTCTGACGCCATGAAGCCAAACGTCAAGACTTTTTGGTTAAAACATTTAAATCCAAACATTCATAAACGGATCAATACATAAACTGAAATAAAGACAATGACGTTAAAACCGGATTATTGATTTTGCTAGCAGCTAATATCCTATAAATTCCTCAAATATACATGTTGTGCATTTAAGTTTTTACATTATTCTAACAATAACTTGCCTTATTTCGTTATTTTTATTTATTCTCTATTTAATATGGGAAGTTTCTCAAAAGCGAAAGCTACTTAAAATTAAAAAATGTGTCTTTATGGGATTCAAACAATCATACAAAATAAATAATAACACTTGATTTAAGAAATTCACATATTTTGCTGCATGAAAATGAAGTAAAATCATATAATTATCGTATTATTTACTATATTAACTATAAAATGGGCTTTAATTGCAGAACCTAACATTCATATTTGAAGGTTATTAATAATAATAAGCACCTAATTGATACATATTGGACATACTATTAATAGTATCAACTAATAGCACCGGCAATTAACATAATAATAATACTAATAGCCGATATTCACGTGAATTGATCTATTTATTTCTAATTGCAGTTATTGATAAGTGATCCAGACTTATGTCACACATTTATACTCACAGCTTTGTTTTGTTAAATGAGGAACTAGTTCCACTTGATCACGGTGGGTGAAGATGACGATGATGACGATGATGAAGGTGGTGATCTGCGCGTGTCCTCCCTCGTGCCCTCTGCGCGTCTTCGTGGATCTCATCACGTTGGAACCTTTTTTCAAAGAGTGAAACACCGACATGTATTATCGAGGATCGATTTGGATCAATTGATAACTCATTATGAGGATGGTGGCGTTGGGAAAACAGTGTTTTAATAATAATGTGATTATTGGTTATGGAATTATTTAACAAGGTGGCAGTGAAGGTTAGAGGAAGAGGAGGAGAGAGAGAGAGAGAGAGAGAGAGAGAGAGAGAGAGAGAGAGAGAGAGAGAGAGGGGGAGCCGCCATTTGTGCGTAAATGGAAATAATGCGCAAAGTGTTTGGCATTTCATTGCGATGCTTTTGGTTTCTTTTTGCATTGTGTGTGTGTGAGAGTGTGAGTGTGTGTGCGCGCGCGCGCGAGAGAGAGAGAGGTAGAGTGCACGCGTGCTTGTTTATGACGGAGGGGGAGAAGTCCGTCTGCTTCATTGGAATGTATTTGCATAAAACGAAAAGTTAAGACACGAACAGTTGCTCTGCGTGTAGCATGTTGTTGTTGTTTGTTTTTAGTGGATGTGTGTTCCTGCGAGTCGCAGTGTGTCTCTCTATGTGTGTGTGTGTGTGCACGCGCCTGTGAGCGTGCGTAAAGACCGACAGGCTCGAGCGCTTCATTTGGATTCACCGGGGACCCCCGCGCGCAACAAGAGCCCCCCATGGGTGCAATAGTGCAAGCGCAGACGGCGCCGATTGGCCAGCGGCCGGTCACGTGGTACACTTCCCCTCTGTGTTCAGCGGCACCTCGCAACCCCCCCTTTCAGCAAAAACCAAATCTCGGATAAAGTAATGGCAAAACCACTTGGACTATAAAAGACAACAAATCATATTCCTCCGGAGTATATACACCCCGTTGTCCACCCAATGAGTTCCTATTTTGTAAACTCAACTTTTCCCGTGTCTCTACCGGGAGGACAGGACTCTCTCCTGGGTCAGATACCGTTATATTCGTCGGGATACACCGAATCGTTAAGACACTACTCCAGCGCGGCCACATATGGAGCGGCCAGCATGCAGGACAAGGTCTACCCGGCGTCCTACTACCAGCAGACGGGCGCGGCGGCCGCGGCGGCCATGTACGGGAGGGCCGCCGGCGGCGGCGGCGGCGCGCCCTGCGACTACAACCCGGTCGGGGCTTTCTACAAGGACGCGGAGGGCTCGTGCGCCTTCTCGAGCCGCGACGACCCGCCGCTGTTCGTCACGCAGGAGCAGCGCAACAAGGCGGCGGAGTGCGCGGAGCAGCCCGGCAGCCTGGACGACAAGTCCTCCACGCTCATCTACCCGTGGATGCAGCGGATGAACGCCTGCTCCGCCGGTGAGTTACCGACGCTTTCTCCCCTCCGCGCTGCCTGGAGGCGAAAGACGTCAGGCGAGCGCGTCCTGAGCCGCCTGTCAGCTGCTGCTGGAGGGAGAGGAGACAGGGAGAGAGAGCGCGACAGCATGGAATGAGCTGAACGGTTCGAGACCCCAAAAACACTCGAACAATTAACGCGATCGCCACCCCGCCGAAAAGTTTGAGATTATTGTGATTACGCGCGGAGCTCCACGCGCCTTCGGGGCTTTTTGGCTGCGACATCATCATCACATACATCCGCACGCGCGCACACACGCACGCACGCACACACACACACACACACGCACACACACACACGCGCAGACTTGGCCTACATCACCGCGAGCTCCAACTTAAAGCTCTTTTATCACATGGCATCTTCGGAATGGGCCTTTTTTCTTCGTTTGAAAAGGACACTAAATATCGCAGAAGCACCTCCAGCAGCGGATAAATATCCACATTTAAATATACAAATCATAGTAAATCTCAACAGTGAGCTTTGTTCATGCCTGTGCTCTGACTGTACATCCTGACTGTATGTTATAGAACAATATCCTGCTGTCATAAGAGAGGACGCGCACCACCAGAGCACTTTTACGCACCACATACATCCTATTGTAGCCTATTAACGACATCATTTAGGAGATCTTTTATAATAAAATACACGTAAAAGTCAATATAAACTCAGAGATATACATAATAAACATAATGAAGATATATTATAAGAACATATTGTGATGATTTAGAATACGTATCTATTTTTAAACGAATATTGACAGTGAGTGCCATTGGCGTATCTATAGAAAGAGGAGAAAATTAAAGAAATACACACAATAAAGTACAGTTAATTGCTATATCATAATGTACTACTCTATACACAATATAATATTATAAGTGAATGTTTTAAGACTGTGATTTGGAGTTGAAATACACCAAACATCTGAACTTTATTGTATTTTTCAGACACACCACTACAGATTTCGAGTGCACTCTCAGGTAGATTTTTTTTCCTCCTCCTACACTTTCGACATTCACTCAAGACAAAACATTTAAATTATTAATTCACGAATGTAACTAATAGTTATTTCATCTGTTTTGTACCAGGTCCATTCGGCAACAGTGGCCGCAGGGGCCGCCAGACCTACACCCGCTACCAGACCCTGGAGCTGGAGAAGGAGTTCCACTTCAACCGCTACCTGACCAGGAGGCGCCGGATAGAGATCTCGCACGCGCTCTGCCTCACGGAGAGACAGATCAAGATCTGGTTCCAGAACCGCAGGATGAAGTGGAAAAAGGAGAACAAGCTCCTCAACCCCTCAAAGACACCCGAGGAGGAGGAGGAGGAGCAGGCGGAGAAAAAGAGCTAAAACAAAAAAAAAGGACACTGACGGAAAGGCATGCGCGTAACGTGCGTGCGCGCACTCCCCAAAATAAAAATGATGTATTATTTCTTTGTAGATAAAGTGCTGCGAATCCCATGTTAGAGACGTGAGTGATAGACTTTATTTCAGTGTCTGCACGGTGGTCATGTCTGCTTTAGTTGAACTGGTCCTCCTGTCTGTCCTGTGCTCGTGTCTTTATTTTAGGGGACTGTGCAAAAAAAAAAAAAAATCCGCCAAAATGTAAATAATTTGTAGTGCTTAGTTTTTGGACAATGTCGTTACCTCATCATTCTGAAGGCCTCCTGAGTTTCTCTGTTCTCATGTCCTCTCACATCTCGTGGTGTTAGTTGTGTATCGTTGTCTTCGACACTGACATCTGTACAGACCACAAGTGTTACATGTTATTTATTGTTGTTCACCTCGTGTCCAATGCACATCTGGATATATCTATATATATATATATCGTGTGCAATATTTTGTTTAGGAAAATTGTACATAGAAAAAATAAAGGCTTTTTTTTTGGATGTATATTGGAAGATCTTGTGGCGTCATTTGTGCTCGAAGGTTTGAAAAAAACACCAAAAAAAGCTTATTATTATCATTATTATAAGTGTTATTATCATAAGGAGCTGCTTCACAAGTCACAATAAACCTATAAAATAAGCCGAAACATTCACATAAAAACGATTAAAATAATGTGCAGGCTTGACAGTCCGCGCGTGAAGCTGCCAGCGCGCGCTGATACGTCTCTGTTATGTTACCTGAGCCTTTTTTTTTTTTTTTTTTTTTTTTTTTGTGGCCTGTATTATCAGCGCGTTGCATAAAATGATGGATGGCTCCGCGGGGCCCCCGGCGGCCCCGCGCAGAGAGCGATACCACCTCTGTCCGCCAGATGGCGCTCTCTGCCCGTGCGGGCTCTCTTGCGCGCAGCGGGGAGGCACCATTGACTGGAGCCTAACGACCATTATTTCGTCATCATTTGTAACCATGGAGCATGAATTACCTCTTGAAGTCATCAGTGAGGATTTACGACTGGTCAACAAAGGCACGTGATTCCAGAACGCTCTCCCATATTTGGCCGCATACCTGGCAAAGTACAGTAGGGGCTTCATTGCTTATAATTCATGATTGCGTCCATAAATCGTGCAAGCACACAGGATTATAGCGACAAAGATCTACAAATCGAGGCTTTAAAAATCCAAGCAAATGAGCTCTTACTTTGTAAACTCGTTCTCAGGGCGCTATCCAAATGGCTCCGACTATCAGCTACTAAATTATGGGACTAACGGCGCTGTGAGCGGCTCCTTCAGAGACCCTGGCACCATGCACTCCGGGTCTTTCGGCTACAACTACAATGGCATGGACCTAACGGTGAACCGCGCCAACAACGGCGGCCACTTCGGGGCCGTGCGGGAGGACGCCCGGGGATTCGCGCCGGACGCGCGCTACCGGCAGACGCCCAACTGCTCGCTCGCGTCCCCGGACCCGGTGCCGCCGTCGTGCGCCACGGCCAGCAGCCACGAGCCGCAGGAACTAAAGAGCCCCTCTCCTCCCTCTGACCGGAGCTCGACCTCGAGCGGCAACAATCTCAACAAAAACAACAACAACAACGGCAGCGGCGGCGGCGGCGGCGGCGTCGGCGCGCATTTCACGGAGATAGAGGACTCCACCGGCGCCTCCGAGACCGAGGAGAGCGCGCACGGCAGCGGCGGCTCCAGCTCGGCACCCCGGGCGCAGCAGCAGCAGCAGCAGCAGCAGCAGCACCACCAGGACCCCAACAACGCCGCCGCCTCCACTCCCGCATCAAATGATTGCCAATCGCCGCAAATATTCCCCTGGATGCGGAAACTGCACATAAGCCATGGTATATTCACCTCTAATAATATTTAGTTTGGACGGATGTCACGCTGGACGGCGCGTCATAAATCTGTCAAAGTGTTTGCATGAGTGAGCAGCGCGGTGTGTGTGTGTGTGTGGATGGGGGAGAAACAAATAGGAAAAGAAGGGAGGCAGGAGATGTGTGTGTTCGGGTTAAGATGCCGCTGGAGAGAGTGAGATGGAGAGAATAGAGGAGAGAGAGATTGTGGATCTTTTAAATGTGTGCCGGATGGTTTTATTTTGGAGTTTAAGATCAGACAGAACCGCGTGAGTGTGTGTGTGTGTGTGAGCGTGTTGTGTGTCGCATGCTTCCTCCTGCATCCTCTCATGCTGTGACCTCCTCTTCATCTGTGCATCCTCGCGCTAAAGTGTAGCTATATAGTGCAAACCTCTTATTCTTATTCTTGTTGTTGTTGTTGTTTTTCAGTGCAGTTGCTAATTCTTTCTGTTAAAAAAAAACCACAATTATTGTTGTAGATATGACTGGACCGGATGGGAAAAGGGCCCGAACCGCATACACCCGGTACCAGACGCTAGAGCTGGAGAAAGAGTTTCACTTCAATAGGTACCTCACCCGGCGGCGGAGGATAGAGATAGCGCACGCGCTGTGCCTCTCCGAGAGACAGATCAAAATATGGTTTCAGAACCGCAGGATGAAGTGGAAGAAGGACAATAAGCTGAAGAGCATGAGTCTGGTGACGGGAGGCAGCGCCTTCCACAACTGAATCACTTTTTGTGTGTGTTTTTTTTTTTTTGGGGGGGGGGTTGAGTGGGTGGAGGGGGTTGTTGGGTTGGAGGGAGAGTAAAATAATAATAATTTAAAAAAAGAATCCATGAGTACTGTAAAGCTATGAAGCGCAGCACCTCCAGCATGCTATTGTGATAGAGAAATAAGTATTCTGTGGTCTTCAACAAAAAACAAAAAAAGAAAATGCCATTTTTAGTTCCCTGTCGTTGTGCTATGATAGCTTAGATGTCCTATTGGGAAACAACTTGTACATATTATTGGGGGTATTAATTGTCCATGCTTTTTGCTCTCTCTCTCTCTTCCTCTTCCTCTCTCTCTCTCTCTTCCTCTCGTGAAGGTGTTTCAACTTGAGCTCTTTATTGTGACTTCTTTGACGGTCTAACAGGAGTAAAAATCCATTGTACAGTTAAAAAAAAACAAAAAAACACAAGTTTCCAAACCATATGCTGCTCTTCATTGAATGTACACCGAATGTATCCCGGGGCCGTTCAACGCGCTTTAGTGTCAGTAATGCTCTTCTTCTTCTTCTTCTTCGTGGGTATCTTGTGGCCAGAGCCAGAAAGTCCAAAAGCAAATGTGTAGCTTTTAGGATATTTTGTGCAACTATTATTATTATTATTATTATTAATATTGTTTAGAATAATTATGAGCAATGCAAGTGTACTCAAACCTGTCAATGTGATGAATTTTTAGTGCAAAGGGTTATTCTGTGGTTATTAGGCAAGTGATGTGAGCTTTTTTTCGCCAATAAGCTTTTTGTATTTGTAAGTGAACTCATAGCGCTTGAAAAAAATAATAAAAGTTTCTCTCAATTGCTCTGAACGTGTCTCCACTTGTTGTCAGTTGTAGAAAAGTCAGTTTCTGTTCTTTCTTTCTTTTCTTTTTTTGGCTTCTGGTTCGCGTTCCACCAGAATTAAACTCTCTTAATGATTAACTTCACAATTATATCTTGTTGTTAAAGTGTCACGTGGACACAGAGGTTGTGTTGTTGTTGTTTTGGTCTCTGTGCAGCGGCGTAAGAGACAAAGCGACAGAGGAAAACAACACAAAAACTTTTTTTAAACTTACCTCCTGTGACTCTCCGGCAGCGAGACGCGTGTTTGGCCATGTGGGAAATATGCTGGTGATAAAATCCACACTGAAAAAAGAAGAAGAAGAAGAAGAAGAGTGGCTTTAGCTTATAGGTATATAGGCAAGGCTGAAGATGGTAAAAAAAAAAATCCGCCTTACCAAAGATTGTATAGGCCTCTACTATACTGACTGGGAAAAGTCACGTGAGGTCCATAAAGTTGGTTTTATGGTTTTGGGGAGTAGACAATGTACTATATAATTCACAACCTTGAATGAAAGTGACGGCTTAACTGCGTGGATGGGACTGGGAAGGCTGGACTGGGCAGGACGTGATGTCCAGTTATATTTGGGTAGTTTAAGCTTCAGGGAAATTTAGAAAAAACTACAACAACCTTTCTCTATATTTAAAAAACTAGTATTGTGTCTGATTTTATGAAAAAAATGTGAGATTTAAAAAATAAAATGTGGTTCTCATTTGAGAAAAAAACAACTCCTACAATTTGAGATAAAAGCCATATTTTCTTCCACATTTCTACCAATTATTTTACACTTTAAATGTTTTGCTAAAAATGTGAATCCCCAAATTATTCTGTTTGGAGAAGAAGAAGGAAAAAAAAGGCCTCTATTTCTGCTCAGCAACGTTCTCGTATTCAACAAAGAAAAACACACATCAGTGCTCTAATTTGCAAAAATATTTTGCTGAAAAAGAAGATTCTTATCATTTACTTTAAAACTAACTGGAGGCTTTTCATGCAGCTGACACCCGACGAACTTGAGGAGTGATTCATCCCGACGCGTGGAGTCACCGAGCGGCCAAAGGTGAAGCCTCGGACAACCCGGAGCTCCACCATGAAGACCCATCTCCGGGCTACACGTGGCCTTATATGCATCTGCCTAATAAAACATAAAGACATTACCTCCAGGAAACTAAATGCAATATTTTCCAAGTCTTTTCAAACTCATTTCAGGTATATAAAAAAAAAAAAAGCAGAAAAAAAAAAAGATAAAGTTAAAACCAGTGGTGGGCTATATGGGTCCCAGACATTTTCCACATATTCATAACTATTAAGTGGCAATTTAAGCAGCGTAATGAGTATTGCATATTGATAGGGGTAATCTGTACCCGGATCTCATGCATAATTCATGTCGGCGGGGATCATCTGTGGGTCAGAGACGATCTATGCAGCCAGATGCGTCAGAGAGGAAGCTGCTGCTGCAGACTGCACCGTCACGATGGAGAGGAAAACACAAACATATCGCAGTGCTTTGCACACGAGATGAGAATATAATGTTTTATTTATTTTACCTCTAATCTATATATTACAAAAAAATCTCTATTTGGTGTTTTTGGTGGGAAAAAATCACTGCAAACATGGTGCGTAAATTTGCCAGATTTGTTCCTTTTCTTTCTTTTTATTTGTCTGCTTTGCTTTTTAACACGATTCGTTTTGGTAGTTCTAAAAGTGTGCAGAGAAAGTAGTGCAGTGAGATAAAAAAAAACACTATTTTTAACAGCACGTTGGTTTTAAATTGAACATAAAATCTGTTTTAAACTGTTTCCTGACGCAGATTCAGTTTCAACGCATTTAACGCAAATACTAAACCACCAAAATCTGCTTTAAAATTACAACTAAATGAATAAAAATGTGTATTTTAGAGTGATACAACTTTAATGTGAAGAACCATTTTAAATCCACCACTCCTCACGTGGAATCCAACACACTCATTTCATCATAATGATGTAAAACAAGAAACAAATGTCACCTTTTCTTTCTCTATTTTATTTTGGGTTAGGCCAGTTGCTCGTGTCATGGATGTTGAACATCTGGCTGGATTGTGTGTGTGTGTGTGTGTGTGTGTGTGTGTGTGTGTGTGTGTGTGTGTGTGTGTGTGTGTGTGTGTGTGTGTGTGTGTGTGTGTGTGTGTGTGTGTGTGTGTGTGTGTGTGTGTGAGAGTGCAGTGGGGGTGTGTGTTGCAGGTGTTCCGCCAGCAGAGGGCGCCTCAGACCGACAAGGCTGATGATGGATGGCTTTCTCCTCCTCTCCCCTCTCGCGCGGGTCTTCTCGCAGAGAGAAACCAGCGTGTTGACCAGTTATCTCTTACTGGTTTGTCCCGGCCGAGTGGGAGGAATAACCCTTTTTAAATGCTGCACACTTTGAGCTGACAGGGAAACTCTCTTTTGGACGTTGAAGAAGTTCTTCTCACTTTATGCAGTCTTCGCAGCCTGTTACTTTCAGATTAAGATTTCTACACAAGAAAGAGGATAAAGCTCATAATGCATTCAAGTTTAAGGAGTAAACCAGTTTTAGGGTCAGGTTCCACCAAAGGAACGTTTTCCATCTGGACTTCTCAGATTGTTTAATTTTAATAAATGTTTGAGGCCCAAAGAGGTAAACTTATTAAATATTTCACAAAAACAGCAAACAATAGGAGAAAAGACAACTAAAGACAATCTGTGTCAGAACTTGTTTCTTCTTCTTCGCTCCCATTAACCGTCTCATGACCCCTCAGATTTATCTGGTGACCCTTTTGAAGGACCCCACCCATAGGTTGGGAACCACTGGACTACACTTCACTTAAAGCTCCGTGAGCAGCAAACATAAAATAACAACAATAATCACTGTTCTGCTTTACTTTTGACACTTGCAGTATTATTACTTCAACTTGAGTAGGATTTTGAAATCAGAACTTTTTCTTGTATTTGAGTATTTTTGCTTTGTGGTATTTGTACTTTAGCTTGAGTAACATATCAGAGTACTTCTTCCCCTGTGAGCCTGAGGGAAACTTCCTATATGACCAACAAATATTGCAGATACCTGTTTACAAGTGTTTTTAGTTCTACTTTATTATTTTATTTATGGTTAATTAATCATAAACTAAACCATTAATAATAACTACTTCTTATTTGGAAGGTTACAACTTCAGATTTGGTGAATTAATCCCCTTTATTAAAGACTTATTAACATGTATAATTGGCCGGTTGGTTAATTAAACCTCTTTATCAATGATGTATTAACATTTAAAACTGCACATTTGATTTATCAAACACCTTTATTAATAACGTATCAACATTTATGATGGATCTAGAAAGTAATAAACAGCATTTATTCACATGTTTACTGCATTAAACACCAGCCAACTGTACTTTTCACAACCTGGCAACCCAAAACGTGAGGATTTATTAAGCATTAACAAAGCTGTGATCATCTTTTATAAGAGGGGTCATTAGAAAAAGGTACCGTTTGAAGAAATATCAGCTCTGCATTCCTGAATATGAGTGCATGCATTGTTTAAACTATTTGGACATTATTCAGGAGGCTGCAGCTTCTGTCATCTACATAAACCCTGTAGATCCGAATTTGTGTAAATATGCAGCAGCCACAAATCCGCGTCTTGGGGAGTATTTAGGTGATGACACTTCACCTCGAGGGGAAGAAACGCGTTCCTTTTAAAGACCAGAGGTGTACTCAGTTCTCAGAAAGTATACGTCCTGGCAAATAATGCCAAATGTTGCATGTTTTCTGCAGCAACGTGTGTTTAAAATGCTGTTTTTGTGAGTTTCCACAGAGCTGCAGGCCTCACCAGACTCCATTGGCTGTTCTCAATGTTCTCCCCTTCTCTCTCTTCTAGCTGCACATTGCTGGAGAATATGACATCTGTGAAAGTTGCAGAGAGGCCGTTCAATGAGGGGCATTGTCCGGCACGTCGTTCATCTTCTTTTCACTGCCTGTGTGTGTTTTCGAGGAGGAGTTTTTACTTTGCAGGGCAACGCGAGGAGCAGCAGCTCCAACAGGCTGCAGACCAGACGCTGCCGGGGAGAAGATGAGGCCCGAAGAGAAAAGTAAGTCCATAAAGATGTTTATTACCGTGTGGAAGAGGCCAAGAAGAGCTTGTGTTCGGGGTCACACTTGTTAGCATTTATTAGCTGTAAACAAATAGTTAGTAAATGTTATTTAACACTCTGTACTTGGTTGTAAACAGATATAACGACAGTTTAAGTGTTTATTAATGCAGTATTATTATTATTATTATTATTATATTACAGATTCTCCTATCACTTTTGTGCTTTACTATAATTATATGTTTATAGCTTCCACTTATAACAGCTGGCAAATTTATACACACTTATGCATTACAGTGTGTTATAAAGCATTTATTGCACGTGTATAAACTACTTATAATGCTAAATAAAGTCCTGTGTTGGGGGAATAATCATGTAGGCGTCACATGTTACTGTAAGCATCTATAAGCTGTAAACAAATAGTTAGTAATTTATTTTTTTAACACACTGTAGTTGGTTGTTAACAGCTATAATGACAGTCTAAGTGTTTATTAATGCAGTGTTATTATTATTATATTACAGATTCTCCTATCACTATTGTGCTTTACTATAATTATATGTTTATACACCAGCTTCCACTTACAGCAGCTGATAAATGTATGCACACTTATACATTTCAGTGTGTTATAAAGCATTTATTACACGTGTATAAACTACTTATAATGCTAAATAAAGTCCTGTGTTGAGGGAATAATCATGTAGGCGTCACATGTTACTGTAAGCATTTATAAACTGTAAACAAATAGTTAATAAATGTTTTATAACACACAATAATGTGGTCGTAAACAGATATAATGACAAGTGTTTATTAATGGACCGTATTATTATATAAATTACAGATTCTCCTATTATTTACTATAATGATATGTTTATACACAGCTTCCACTTACAGCAGTTGACAAATTCAACAATAAACACTTATAGCTGCTGATAACTATATTACAGTATGTTTTAAAGCATTTATTAAATGTGTATAAACTGCTTATAAATGCTAAATAAAGTCCTGTGTTGAGGGAATAATCATGTAGGTATCACACTTTACTCTAAGCATTTACAAGCTGTAAACAAATAGTTAATAAATGTTTTATAACACACTATAATGTGGTCGTAAACAGATATGACAGTTTAAGTGTTTGTTAATGGCCAGTATTATAATATATGTTGTTCCTACTCCTAATACAACCGCTGTAATATGTTATCATTCATTTGAGGTTTAAATAGCTTCTATTTACAGCAGTTGACAAATTCATCAACACTTACAGTGTGTTATTAAGCATTTATTAAAAGTGTATAAACTGCTTGTAATGCTAAATGAAGTACGTGTTGAGGGAAGATAAACAAACAGCTAATAAATGGTTTATAACACACTAAAATGTGGTTGTAAACAGATATAATGACAGTTTAAGTGTTTGTTAAGGGGCAGTAGCTGTCAGTAAATACAAATTAACTTATATTATAACTGCACTTTACTTTATTATCATTCATTATATGTTTATACACCAGCTTCCACTTAGACTAATGAATTAATATGCATTACAGAGTGCTATAAAGCATTTATATACTGATGCTGAGTAAAGTAAAGTGTGAGAGGTGGACTGGAGATTTAAAGCTCCTGAATGTTTTCTCTGATGTGAAGAAGAAGAAGAAGAAGAAGAAGAAGAAGAAGAAGAAGAAGAAGAAGAAGAAGAAGAAGAAGAAGAAGAAGAAGAAGAAGAACTACTTTATTTTAATTCCCTTTAAGGAAATTAGCTAAAAACAGGTACTTTGCCTTTCCCCCTCCTTAAAAGTCTATTTTCAAACTGTATTTTAATTATATCTATTTATGTTTTAATTTGCTTTATTGCTCATGCTGGCTGTGGGAAGTCGAATCAACTGCATGTGAATTAATCCAGAGCCATCAATCCGCTGCTCGTGGACACGTGGTCCCTGCAGCTAATTGACAAGAGAGGTGTGTCAGCATGCAGGGGACGGATGGGTGAGGAAGAGGGCGAGGAAGAGGAGGAGGGTGGGGGTGCACATGTCCATCACAGACCAGACAGGCTCTCCGTGGTGATGAAGATGGGATGTTAAGTGCAGCTCAGGGATTGTTGTCACATCTGAATAATAACTGTCAGCCGCCGCAGGCCGCAGGGATCAAACTTGAATTTATATTTATACTGTACACACGGACTTATCGTGTCATCTTCCTCCTCCTCCTCCTCCTCCTCGCTGGCTGCCTCGTATATCACAGGACCATTTAGACTTTTTTTAAGACAGCGCACTTATTGCTGATTTTCTTTGTATTCTTATGGCTCTTTTTATAGCGCATATAGCCATCAGAGAGAGTTATGGCACGCAGACGCAGCGCTGGAGGAGGTGCGCACAGCCTTTACTGAAGTAAACCTACACATACAGAAGCATAAAAGTACTCCATTACAAGTAAAAGTGCTGAATTCAAAACGACACAGAAGCGTAATATGCTTTCAGAATCATATTCTGGTTTTATCAGGACAACACATATATTTGAATTCCTCAATGTTTACTCACATTGAAGTACTTTGTACTGCATCATTCATGTGTTTTGTAAATGTAGTGAAGTAAAAAGTACAATATTTCCATTGTACTCAAGTAAAGATTCAAGATTCAAGATATCTTTATTGGCATATGCACAGATAACAGAGTTCAAGCTTGTGTGTGGGTCCTCCAACACACACAATTATAATAAACTTAAGGTACACAAAATATAGTAAGAGTATTGCACAAAATAAGGCACAACAATACGATAGCAGTATTGCACAATCAGTGTATAAAGTGCATTGCAGTATGGTCGTAAAGTACAAATATGTCAGAGTTGTACTTATATACTTTCTAAGTTGCAGTTTATAAGGGACGCCATGCATGTGTATTGATTGGTTGTGATTGGGAAGCACACAGCATTAGAAACACCTCTCTTTGTAACACAATACAAGTCAACTCGACAGCTTTCCATGGAGACGTTTGAAAGGAAATTCCCAGAGCTTTTAGGCCCCCTTCTCATGGTCTTCATCATGGAGTTTAGCTCAGTTGTCATTGCTGTTGACTCCAATCATGGACGCTATATAAAACCCAGAAGATGTCCAGTGTGGACCATTTGAAACAAGTGCAGGTGTGCCTAATAAACTGGCCCCTGCACACAGGTTGCAGGACATTTGCCTCCAGTGTGTCCTCACAATGGGACTAAATAACAGCAGCTGTCTCTCTCTGCAGCCACCAGACAAGAAGCTCACGTGAAAGCTGGTACTTGTTTTTTTGGGGGATCTCTATTCACGGCTCAGAGATCAAAGGGCTTCATTTGCATTAATTAACGCCACTCAGTTAAATATTACCTCTCAGAGCCAATCAAAGCGATCGGGACGAGACATCAAAGGCGCCGCCGATCGATGCGCCGCCGCGGCCCCGATGGGCGCGTGCGCACCGGACCGAGGCCTCATTATGAAACTTTGTGATGGACGCTGCTGCTGAGAGACTCACTCGTTTCAATTAATGATATTAATAATGATGATGATGAAGAAAAAGCAGTTTGTGTGTGAGTGAAAACAAACAACAACAACAACAACAACAACAACAGATTGAAAACTGTTCTTATCTGGAGTTATTTGTGGCCTCTCTGCTGTCAATGTGTGTGTGTGTGTGTGTGTGTGTGTGTGTGTGTGTGTGTGTGTGTGTGTGTGTGTGTGTGTGTGTGTGTGTGTGTGTGTGTGTGTGTGCGTGTGTGCGTGTGTGTGTGTGTGTGTGTGTGTGTTCAATTCTGTTTATTTTCAATTCTGTTTATTTTATATAGCCCAAAATCACAAATACAAACTCCTGTGTGTGTGTGTGTGTGTGTGTGTGTGTGTGTGTGTGTGTGTGTCAATGGTGGAGGGAGGCTCTTCTTAACGGACCACACTCCTCTACATCCACTAAAATATTCTTCTGGCCTCTCTTGTGCTGCTCTAATTGCCACAAAGACGTAGAGGTAGACACACAGATAATATATATATATATATATATATATATATATATATATATATATATATATATATATATATATATATATATATATGTGTGCACACATAGGGCTATTTCCATATATGAAACTGAGCTTGATCAGCAGAAAGGTCCCCTCTAGACACACACACACACACACACACACACACACACACACACACACACACACTGTGCGCTGTGCAGGGCGGTGTGAGCTGCAGACACACCGCGTGTCCACTCTGCTTCACCCCACTGGCACGCGGAGCCACATCATCATCTAAAGAACGAGAGAGAGAGGCGCTTCTTTCTCTGCAGGGATTTTATTCTTCTTCCTTTTTTTTTTTTTTAAACCCTAAATCCCCTCTGCCTCTCTTCCCTTCCCCAAGCCCCAACAAAACAAAACAAAAAAAAGCAAAGAAAAAGCAAAAGCAAGGTGAGAGGGAAGCCGGTGTGTGTTTGTTTGCGCCGCTGCGGGATGAATGGAGGTAAGGAAGGCAGCGGCCGGGTTGTGTGTCTTTATGATTTACGAGCTGACTCCCGCGCGGTTCACCCAGAGTTCATAAAGCTGCATGCCTCCAGACTTCTTCTCTCTGCGGCTCTTTACGCCCTTAAAAAAAAAAAAAAAAAAAAACCTGCTGCTTAATAATTCTGTTCCGTTGGATTCAATTTAATTAAGATGTCGTTCGTTTTTTTCTGCTTCTTTAAAATCGCGTTTCAATTCGGGGGGGAAGGAAGAAAAAAAATAAGAAGCTGCACAATGGACTTCTGTTTTATTCTGTGTTTGATGGAGATGGATGAGTTTTTTAGCAGATTGTGTTTAAAACATTTAATTATTTTTTTCTCCCCCCCACACTCCTTGAAAATGTTGCAGACAAGGAGCATCCATTAAGTGACACGAAGGCTGTTATTTATGAACAGTCGCGGCCTAATGTTGCCCATTAATGTGATTTCAGTAAACACACACAACGAGAAGACAATGTATTTACTTCTTATAATTATATTTAATGTATTTTCCATTTATGGGCCTATTTGTGTTTGTGTGTGGTGCAATCAGTGTTTTCTATTTGTCTTTTCGTATATTCTTTTGTTTTTCAAGACAAAGAAAAGACATAAACCTCGTTTCATAATCATTTTTTGGTTTGGCTATATGGAAAAGACAATGAACACTCATTGTTCAATTATTTTATTTCTGCACAGATTTGTTTTAACCCCTCCTCTGTCTGGTGTGTGTTTTCTTCTTCCAGAGGGTTTATTTCCCCCAAACTCTCTCGTTCCCGCTGCCTGTCAGGCCGCGGACAGCCTCGCCATTCACGTCAGCGCACTATTGAGTGGACAAGATGGATCATGTGGTCTCCTCCCTGATTCTGTCTCTTTTTCTCCCCCCTTTCCTCTCCTGGATCCTGCAGGCCAGAAGCTGAACCCCCGCCATGTGACATTGGGCTGCCAGCGCTCCGTCAGAAGGTCAAAGCTCATTTAATGGAGACGCAGAGACCCGGCGCGGCGCGGGACCCCCAGCTCCAGGACTCCTTCTTCTTCTTCGGCGGCGACGGCGGCGAGTCTTTGGAGGACGTCGGCGGGTTCGCGCACCGCCAATTGGCGCGCGCGGACACGTTTGAGCGCGCGTACCCGCGGAGGTCAAAGCAGCAGAGCCCCAGGTTCCCGACGAGCAAGAGGATTTTCCCCTGGATGAAAGAGTCCAGGCCCGCGAACCAGAAACACGGCAGGAGGGTCGCAGGTCTGTATGACGTCATCGTGTCCATTTAACGAGCTGCTGATGGAGGGATGAGTTTAGTCTCTCCTCTTCAGGTGAAAACCGTCAGGTGGCTTTTAATGAAGACACAGTGAGGCAGCGGAGGCTTTATTTTAGGCTCCCATCTTTTTATTTAGAATACAAATAAATAAATAGAAATGTAATTTAATTATATATGGTTTTCGAAAGATAATAAAAAATACACATGAAGTTAACAGTGAAAAGAAAGAATATTTATAACAATTTGTTTTATTTTGAGTAAAACAAGAAAGCTTCCCTTCATTTAACTATCATTCATATTTGTAAGGCCTGATAATAATCTGTCTCTTTAAATCAAGTTTTTTGTTTTTTGTTTTTTTTTAAATATATTATCCAAGTTCTGTGTCAGAGGCCTGTTTATAATCTGCATTTAAGCAACAACACAGTCATGTCTGCCCAGCCCTTATTCACTCATAATTCACCACTTTAGAAAATCCAACAGAGCAGCTGAGATCTTGGACGCCATTTTTTTAAATGTGGTCACCATTCTCTCACATCCCCCAAATCTGTGTGACACCAGAACCCCTGATTTAAGTCAACACCTTTGTGTGCTCCTGTTTTCTTTCAGTTTCTCTCTTTTCCTTTCCTCTCTCACCATGTTGTTGTTGTTGATTTATCACTTTCACCTTTATTTATACAGACAAGGTTGTCTAAGTCAATTAATAAAAACCAGAAAACTGAGACTCGGAGATGTGACAGTGATCATAAGAAAAGCATGAACACCAACGTCCCATTACCCGCCTCCACTCAAACCTTCCTTTTTTTTTCTCTTCTCCTCACAGACTGCACCGTCAACGAGAAGTGCCCGAGCGCGAGCCCGCCGGCCTCCAAGAGGACGCGCACCGCGTACACGAGCGCGCAACTGGTGGAGCTGGAGAAGGAGTTCCACTTCAGCCGCTACCTGTGCAAGCAGCGGCGCGTGGAGATGGCCGACCTGCTCGGCCTCCACGAGAGGCAGATCAAGATCTGGTTCCAGAACCGGAGGATGAAGCAGAAGAAGGACGAGAGGGTCCCGGGCCCCCACCCCCACCCCTCCTCCTCCTCCTCCCCCTCCTCCCCCCCGTCCTCCCCCTCCAGCCCCACTCTGTCCAGCCTGGGTTACGTCCATCTGGGCGCGGGCTTCCAGCCGGCCTCCCCTCCGCTCGAGCCCCAGCAGCAGCAGCAGCAGTCCCAGCCGGCGTACCCGGCAGAATACTCCAAGTACCCCGCTGCGGGCTTCACGCAAAACCCGCAGTTCAACGCGCGGTACGACGCGCGCACACCGTCGCGCGCAACAGACCCCAACGCGGATCTCGACGGGTCTTATTTCCCACCGAGCTGCGCGCAGGACAGAATCATGCAAGCTCCAAAACTGACTCATCTGTAGCAGAAACACAACACAACTCCCCCTTTAACACAGAAGAAGCCTCTTGATGCATGTGTTCATATTATTTATTTATTGCACTAATTCATCGAGATATTAGTCTCAGATATGTATTTGTACGTACACACGTGTATTCGTCGTATACACATTGTTGTGTTAACTCTGATGCATGGGCCTCTTCCAAATTCATATTTTTTTCAGAGACACCCTGTGTTATCTTAGATTAAAATGCTCGCCGCTGTTATTTCAGCGCCATAAATAAACGCAATTTGTTGAGTTTTCACCAGCCTCTCCAGTAAATACTCCTCAAAAAGCCACAACGTCGGAATAAATGTCGACTTTCTTGTTAAAGCTTTAACTAGCACTTGAGGTCTATAACATCACATCAACTCCAACTTAATCACAGAGTCCTTAAGGACTGAGTGTGGACGTGAAAGGTTTTTGGGGAAGATATTATTACGTTCTCGTCTCTGCGTCGTTAAAAAGAAGCGAGGCTTCAACGTGTCTTTTGTTCTGTCTGTGGGTGAAGTGGCCACACAAGCTGATGGATGATGGATCACTGACCCGGGACTCAGGCTGTCTGTCTGCGGGACTCTGTGGAGAGGCAGAACAAATGTTTCAGGAACAAACTACAGACATTTAGAGAGAGTTTTTTATTTTTTTAAAGTCAGCATTTCCTTCTCAAACTTTAAACTTAAGTTAAATGATCGCACAACAGGAAAATATATCAGCTAAAACCTAGGAAATATAAATAATAACGACTATTTAACGACATCTTCAACACAACAACAACAACAGCCCTGTTGTCTGTAAGGCCCTCGCTATCATAACACCTACATCCATATTATATTATTACGACTGCGTCACTGCGTCGTTATTTAAATAGTTTGACATTTGGAGCTCTCGTAACACCGAGTCCCGATGTTTGTGTTCTTATCAGACGGATGAGCGGCTCTGATTGAAGCGTTTGTCATGTAAATGCGAGCCGTTTGATGGACGAGCCCGCAGACTTTGACAGAGTGCTGCGGGACCTTCGCCATTGGCGTTTGGCGGGTCACGTGGTGTGTCAGGAAGGTGATATGAGGGGTGGAAGGCAGTTTTACAGCTTTGACATACTACCTAGAAGGTTAGGGGCAAAAGGGAGCGCCGATTAATGACTGCTCGGTTCTTGATGAGTCGTGAACAAACAAAAGGCCCGAGTCCAGGATGAACTCCTACTTAGACTACCCCGTGTGCAACCGGGGAGCGAACATCTTCAGTGCCAAGGCCGGATACCACGGTTTGAACCACGGATACGTGTCGTCCAACTCGTGCGCAACAAGTGATAGTTACGCACCGGACGGGCGCCTAGTGGCCGCAGCCCCTGCGCCGCACCAGACCCCGAGCCTCCCTCTGCACCACCAGACGCACGTCAGCCTGGATCTGCAGTTCGCGACGCCCGGGAGCTCCGTGTTCGCGTCCCCGCTGGAGTACGGACACCACCAGTACGGGCTCGCGCCCGAGCAGGACCGGAGCTTCATCCACGCGCAGGTCTCACCCGTGGGATCCAACATGGCTCCCTACAGCGGGGACAGCTGCGGGCCCGGAGCTGCAGCAGGCGGCCAGTTCATACATTTTGGAAGCGGGGACCAGAGGCAGCCAGAGTACCCAGAGAGCGTTTACACGAGGCTGCCGCTGCAGAGTAAGGAGAAGGACTTGGACCAAGTGGAGGAAACATCCAAAACATTCGACTGGATGAAAGTGAAGAGGAACCCACCTAAAACAGGTTTGTTCATTCATTAAGTGGTATCCATTGACGCATGCGTAAACTGTGCGTAAAAAGCGAAACTCGGTAGATTCATAGAGGACCAAAATGTATCAGAAACATGTCTATTTGGCAACTAATGTTGTTCTATTCATTCTCACGTTTCACTCACACCTTAAAGGCCATGCTTCAGCTCCATCATCCACTCATCCACTCATTCATCCATGTCTCTTTCCGCAGCGGTCCTGTCGGAGTTCGGGATTCCCGGCCAGCACAACGTGATCCGCACCAACTTCACCACCAAGCAGCTGACCGAGCTGGAGAAGGAGTTCCACTTCAACAAGTACCTGACGCGGGGCAGGAGGGTGGAGGTCGCCGCCAGCCTGGAGCTCAACGAGACGCAGGTGAAGATCTGGTTCCAGAACCGCAGGATGAAGCAGAAGAAGCGCGAGAAGTCGGCCTGCGTTCTGGTCAGAGCGGCGGCACCTGTGGAGAAACTCTCCGGGCCAGACAGCTCTCCAACGGGGAAAGGGAAAGACTGCGAACCGTGACGTGACTTCTGATTAAAAACAGACAATATGACTGAGGGCCTGAGCAAGTTGTCCACGTCTCTTCAGTCCCACCATTCCAGGAAACAAGTGTGACTTTGCGTGTGGACTTTGTGAAGTAAACATGTGTGTGTTCGATTCATGCTGAACTGGACTCTATGGAACTTAAAAAAAGAAAAGAAAAGAAAAGAAAAGAAAAGTCTTTTCATCCGTTCTTGTGTGTTTTGTGTTGGAGCACTGGAGTATCAGTGTCATTGTTTGCACTATTTATTTACAGGGTATTTTCCAACAACTGTTTGGATTTGTTTTATTTTTTATTTTTAGCTTAATAAAGTTTATAAAACGAAATGAAAGTGTTGCATTTGCTGTTTATGTATAAACAAAAAAAATGTAAGACTCATTTAAGACCAATCAAACTTTTTATTTTGATACAGAATTTGAAGAATTTCCTCCCAGTTGTGTTTTTTTTTAATTAATATAAATATATGTAAATAATAAATTGTTCTAAATATGAATGTTTTCACTAACTTCTTCCATTAATAGTCTCTCCGATGTCCCCTTGCATAATGTGACAAGAGGCATCTTTCACAACACATGGGGTGGTTCCCGGTGACCTTTTCACCTCCAAATACCTCCAGGGGCTCTAAACATGACAACAAACTGCAGGGAGCCCGGTCTCACCCTTGATTTGTTACCCAAATTCTGCTCGGACACAGCTGACACAGGTTGCACTGACATCCACTTGTATTTTAACATAATTTCAGTGAAACATTCTTAATTAAACCACCACACGTTTTTCCTTTTAAAACCAGGAGGAAGTGAGGCGATAACTCAACATCTAAGTGCTCATTGTGGCTGCGGGATCAACGTTTGCCGGACCCGACCACCTGGTTTCTTGTGATGGTCGAAGAGGGGCAAGCAGTTCCAATATTTGCACTGGGTGTTAGGTTTGCGCACACAGTTTCTGCCCCAGCAGCACTGGCCTGTTGGTGCCCTTTTTTTCCTCCGCTAAAGCGGCGGTTCACACAGAGTTCAGGCACAAATGAATGCAGAGTCAATCTGTCAAGAAAGACACCAGAGTGGCTCGGAGAAGTCGACTCCTGGGCCTCTCACACTTGAGCTTTCTGCAGGTATTTCCTTTAGAGAGGTGCTGCACATTTAAAAACGGCAAACTAAACAACATGACTGGACTGAGAGGAAAATAAATTGACATTTCTTCTTACAAAATGTATAAAACATATGTATATTTGTTTGCGTGGCATTTCACGAGTTGAAAAGGCCTCAATCTACTCTTTTAAATCGGCCGTGATCCGGTGCCGACGACCCGTTTGGGTCGTCACCAGATTCATATAAAAGAAAAATGTTAACGCCTTTTATTTAGAAGAGGCCAGGAGATCTCCTCACACATCCAGCTTAGTTAGTTCGACTCAGACCTGGAGGGGAAGTGACACTTTTAATATTTAGACCAAAAAAGATTAAAAGCCATTTAGTCAATGTTCCGCTTTATGCAAAGTAAAAACAGTTCTGCAGGTTCAGGGCATGTTTCTAGGAAATGGAAAGAAGCAATCATTTGAAATGTTTTCCGCATGCAGTTTCCCTACAACTGTATTAAAAATGAATACAGTTCCACTAATAGAAGTTACAGTTGAAATACCACACAGCCCATTACTGTAAATTAGAAACCGGGGTTTGAGAGCTTTGCTGTCGTGCCTTTTCGCTAAAAGCCAAAAGCTTCCAGAAGAGTCACAAGGCCAAGGACCGGGGAGGTGACACTCCATAAGGTGAATAGTGACAGATCCGACAACAACAACAAAAAAGAAAAGGGGGGGACGGTGCAGAAAACAAGTGTGGGACTTCATTCCAGAGGTGTGATCCCTGCCATCTCTGTAGGTAATACCTCAGCGCTCCCAGCGGGCTCTCCATCTGGAGGTGTCAGAGCCGGCGCTGCAGCCGACGCCGCGGAGACAGATGTTCAGCATGGGGGAAGAGGAGGAGGAGGATGTTTTTCACCTTCGGATTCAGCTCTGAATGTAGGGCAAGGAGAGCAGAGGAGAGGAGAGGATGGTTAATGAACACTGAGGGACAAGCGGGAAGATCATTCACGATGGCTAAAAACAATCAAAAGCTCTGCGGCACGATCACCTGACTGCACAAACGCGAGGTCTATTAATACATACGGCGGCCCACCTCTTCCTCCTCACATATCTTACGCATCTTTAGCCGGCCCGCCTCCCTCCGCACTCCGTTTGAGGTCAACCCCGTGCTGTTTGTACCCCATGCTGCTGGCAGTTGTTGCAGGCTCTTTTACAAGTCTATTGCCATGCTCACTTCCTTGGTTTTCTACCAGTTCCTCTGTCGCATGTCACTCTGCAGGGTCCCGGGGCTTCAAAGGGGAACTAGATAAAGTATTCATGGGATAACGGGGGGGCCGGTCATCTGAGAGATACAACAGGGGGAGTCACTTTTATTAGTTATCAAACACAGCTTATCTATCACACATACGGTATATTCTTTAGTCCACAGAGCATTGTTTTTGTTAAAAGATCTTTAAAGCAATAGAGCGATAAAGTCATATTTCCATCATTGTCCCTGTTGTTTTATTATCAAGATGGAGAGAGGAATTTAACGGCTTTCAACTAACGATTATCTTCATCATCGATTACGCTTGAAGATTCTTTCCTCCCTTAATGACTCGGTCTCTAAAAAAACGGAAATGAGTGAAAAATGCCGAGAGCCCAAATTCAGTCAACAATCCAAATATATTTAATCTACTATATCGTAATAATTAAAAGCAGCGCATTCTCACAAGCTGGAACCATGAAATAAAAAATGGAATAATTCATCAAAAATAGTTAGATATTAGCTTAATGACTACTTGAGTTATTACAAAAGTAGAATTTTTCAATTTCAAATCAAGAAATCAGACAATTATTGTTTTTTTTAAAGAAGTACCCGAGACTCTCCAACCCAACGATACGACATTGTTCAAGTCGCAAACATCGAAGGGTTAAAAAGGTCAAACGCATGACGGTGCATTTAGATATCCACACGCTTGATATTATTATTATTATCCATTTTAAATGGAAACTATACTTTATTTTTGGGGCGACAAAGTGTTTGAAATTAGAAGAAGCAACGAAATAAATGAAGGGCGGTCACGTATGTGACTTTTATTCTGTAGATATTTATCCATATATATAATTGAATATCCACCGTTAAAGCCTTGTGCCGAGTTATGAACACGCTCTGCCTTCCTTTGTTACGGCACTGAGGCTCTTTTGAGCCGAGGCTGGGAGATTCTTGACAACCATCCCCCATCCGAGTTAGGCTCTATTGGATCTGGAAGCGCCGGCCGCCCCTCTCCATCAGCATAGTAACTGAGAGAGACAAGTGACTTGGCCAGGGTTAACGTCTTAATACTCCCTGGGATTGCCTCCAGGATCCAAATGGCTACCCCTAATAGTTTTCCTCCTCCTGTGTGCCTGTCAGTCCGCCATGACTATACGGCCGCGAAGAAAAACAAGACCGGCCGAGAGGCGGCGTAACGAAGCAGCACAATGAAATAATGAGGGGCGGTGAGGAAGAAGAGGCCCGGGAAAGGTTTTAGCGTGGAGGCTGGACGCCGACGTCCCCGCTGCCTCCTGGACGCTTTGCATGGAGAGGCTGTAACGCTGGGAATTAAACCGGCTTCTTCCTTTAGAGCCCAGGAGAGAGAGAGAGGGGGGGACCAGAACTCAATCAGTGTCACGTCACATGGTTCAAAGCGGCCAATTCGATGCCGGCAGGCGGCTGAGAAATGCAAGGTGACAGTTCATTTTACCAGTGACAGTGTGTCGGTCTCGCTCGCTGGTTCCCCAAGTCAATTCCCAGCGAGCAGTGAAGGTTGAGCGTCGCTGGAGACAGACAGCAGCTACCCCACCTTCCTCCTCCTCCTCCTCCTCCTCGTCCTCACCACTCTCTCATCGACCCCGCTCTGCTTTGTATTCCAATTAACTGGACAGAGGGAGAGGCGGCGGTGTGCAGGATCAGACACACTCTCCTGGCGGCCTTCCAGTCTCTCAATCCCTCCGATATCAATACTGCTGCGCTTCCCTTTTCCTTTCCTTTCCCATCTCGCTGCCTCGTGACAAGGCCCAGTTGTTCCAGGGGGGATAATTCACAGATTCTTCTTTAACAACTGCCTCTGGGGACAATGTCTCGGTAATGAAAAATAGGTCCCTCTCCCGCATTCATACATCACGTGTAATAGAGGTGTGCGATCGCTCAGTCGAGTCGACGCACTGCGAGCTGTAACTGCTCGCCCTAACAGACACCTCAAATAATGCTGAATTAATATTTTGAAATGGCTCATACATCCTAACATAATACAATTTGAATGATTTTCTATTCGATGCTCTCAGGGCTCACATTGATCCGAGCACAAGCTGAGGTAACCCCTTTTGCCAGTGAGTCAATATGTGGCTCGCTGAAGGTTGTAGATTTAGCGCAACACATTTGCTCCTCTGTCTTTTGTGTCCTCAATCTATCATCACTTTTCTTTTTCTTTTTTTCTTTCTTCTTCTTCTTCACTTCGCCGCCACCAAAGCCCCCCCCCCCCCCCCTTTACACTGACATGTGTTTGAGCAATGGGTGGGTTGGGAATACAATGATACTGAGGAAATCCGAAAAGTAAACTACCTCTTTTTATCTCCTCGAGCAACACAAACATTTGCAACGGACCCTTAAGAACCAGGCCAAACACCCTCCTTTTTCTTCTTCTTCTGTATCAAGGGTTTGAATCTGCTGTGACATGTTTATATTAGGGCCACATTCAAGCACCGACTTGAGATATTTGCTGTTGGATAAGGTGACACCTATTCTTACCGAGTGATTCATGCCGGGGTTTGAAAAACAAATGGGAATAGTATAACCTGCGGCGTAAATCTTTACACAATTTTGAATCTTTTGACAGAATCTCGGATGCAAATTCCTCATTTTAGACCAAAACGTGGCCCTCAATCACACCACTTCCTTTTCTGAAATAAAGACAAAGACAAGAGCCTGAAAGACCGGCATGGGTGCTTCACTGTTTGTCCCTCTGGACTGCCAAAGAGTTTCTGCCTATCTTGAGAATGCAATGTGGTGTGTGTGTGTGTGTGTTTGTGTAGGACAGGACACACACACACACACACACACACACACACACACACACCCCCTTCATGCCCTGAGGATCCTCCTGACTCTCTGTCCTGGCTCTATATCAGATCAGAGAGACCCGGTGTCCCTCCCCACACCGCAATGCAAATGAAAAGGAATGCGCTGATAAAAGGCCAGATCCTAAAGATGAGAGGGCAGAAGGAGGACAGAGGCAGCGAATGCTAAAGGCGGGGAGGGGTGAAGAGCCTCTCGGGGAGATGAGAGGCGGCGGAGGAGTCGGTGTTGGTAGTGTAGCGGGAGATCATAGCCTCGCTCCCCCTCAGCTGCGTTTGATACAGGGCTTTTGTCGCTCTTTCAGCGGTGCATTGTTGGGTGGTGTAATCCCCGTCGGATTACAAAGGGCTTCCCTTTTCATATGGGGCCGACCCAGCAGGCAGGTGGCTGCGGCTCTGTGGAGCTGTCAGGGGGAGGGAACCCTCTTTTCCAGGGGAGGGGACCCCAGTTCCTCTTACCTTCACAGGGGCTTTTTTTTTTTGCCGGGGAGGCCAGTCAGGCGCAGGTCAACGTGGGGACAATTCCGACATGGGACTCAACTCGCCCTGACCCTGTGGCTTCCTGTAGGGAGGTGACAGCGGAGGAGAACCACCATGAAATATCTAGCATTCAACACGAAATACTGGAGAAATAAATACTGGAAATTATTTTAAAAAAAATACAGGAAACTGAAGTTACTCAGAAAGAAGAAATACATTTTTACTCTAATGCAAGATTAGAAATCAGTTTCAAGTCTTTTGCCCTGCAGGTAGTCGTGTTTTATTCAGTCATCACTTACAATATAAGTAAAGCCTATATTCAATCTAATATACAGTAGGACTGAAAAGGTATAGGCAGAAGCAGAATGCTTATATATTCCTCCTATCCTAAATTATTATCAATTAAGTAACCCTCAAGATAATTAGATATAATAGAAAAAAGAAAAGAACAATATATATTTAATTCACACTTCAAATATAGCTTCATAAAAAAACGAGTTACACATTCTTACATTTATGTGTTTGAAGCCAAATGTGCAAATAATCCAAATGCACACAGCCTTTTATTTCATTACAATTCTGATGTTGCAATCAGACCAATTTCTGTGAAAAATACTGAGGCCTGTGAAATAGCTATTAATGTTGTGCATGTGAGTGTGTGTGGTGTTGCTCAGGATATGAAATAATTATCTTACAAGCTTGAATACACATTAGTTCAACCTCGCCTTGACTGGTATCCGGTGTATTCTGTCGATGTGAGCAGTGTCTGATTGAGCTTCGGTTCCTTGATGGCTTTCCTTGTAGTGTTTCAGTAACACAGGATCAATAAGGCGATAGTCAGACCCACCACGGTTTCTATTAGTATTACAACTCCCACCAATACCTCCTCTAGACTAATGTCAACCGCGTATATATAAAAGCCCAGTCCAGTACATCCCATTGCTGTTCACCCTCTACTGGTAATATAACCCATTCATCCATGCCCTGTCAGATATAGTGAGGGACCAATTTAGTGATGCTGCCTTCATGTCTTGTCTGAAATACCCCAATTAGTTTTCAAGCTTAAATCAAAAGACCCATTACAGTGGTGATTGTTCTAATTTAAAAACAGAGAAACTGAGAATTTCTGATACCCAATTTGACAACATGTGCTATTTATTTATCTGGTTTGGTAATTGAGCCTTAGCTGTTACATCCTTTATTCTTGTTCAGCTTTGATAAAACATCACTCTAATCGCAGTGGATATGTATTTTCTTATCTTTGATGCAGCTGTTTGGTTGGATTTCTATTACAGGTTATCTATTATGTTATAATTTTCAGCGAAACATCATTTGAACCTGATCGCAACACACCTTTGATTTACAGTAAGATGTGGAAGTCGTAGAAAAACGTAGTGAATTTACCATAAAATAGAAACCTAGTTACATCTGCGATTTACAATTATACAACTTCATTAGCCGATTGGGACAATAGGAGTACTTGAACGCAGCAGAAAGGTCGTGGAGAAACGCAATTGTTTCCTGTCAAAATCCACTTGAAAATATCGATACAAATTATCATATAATGTTTTCAGTAGATTTAATGGTGTTAAACTAAACTTTAACTTTCTAATTAAATATCGTTTTAAATTATTAAAGTTGGCTTTGCCTTTACTAGAGTCGGTAAAAGGACGCGAACGCCGGTGAAACCATGATTTCCATGTTCTCATCATTTTAACCTGGACGCACCACAGCCTTTTCACCGTCGTAGAAAAACGTCATAAATTTACCATAAAATAGAAAACTACAACTGTGCTTTACGATTTTACTACGTCATTAGCCGAATGAGACGTTATGAGTACTTGAATGCAGCAGAAAGGAGAAACGTATTTATCCAGTGTACATTCAAGTGAATCCACTTTTTAAAAACACACACAAAACTATAATTTCAACCTTTTTGTAAAGTCAGGTGGTAAATATGAACTCATTTTACAGTAAGATGTCAAAGTCGTAGAAAAAAGTTGTACATTTACCATCAAATAGAAAACTACAACTGTAATATACGACGTTACAGTTTCATTAGCCGATTGGGACGATATAGTTCTTGAACGCAGCAGAAAGGAGACCGTATTTAGCAAGTGTACATTTAGGTGAAGCCACTTTTAAAAACACAGACAAACTCATTTCAACCTTTTTGTAACGTCAGGTGGTAAATATGAACTTACTTTGATATAATGACGTAACAGGAGTGACGTGGCCTTCAGAGGCCCGGTGGGTTAACGTTAAACTAGCTAGCTTAACGGCTTCCAACCGTTAGCGGTTAACTTAACCTACAATTGGTCAGCTGTTAGCGACAAATCAACCGTTACACGTTGTTTTAATGGCAGACCGGGTCAGTTTAGCACTCAACTAGACTACAGGAAACATACACAGTGAGTACCAAATAAGAATAATATCTATAAGATAGAATTTCTGGGCCAACGGTCATTGCTGATTAGCAGGTCCACTCGGATGAAGTCCTATAACCGGGGCGATGCGGAGATGACGAACAAAGATGGCGGACATTTATCAAACAAACAGGTAATTAAACGTACTTTAATTTATTTATTACAAACCGCTGTTTTATAATGACTTGAAATAGCTATAGCAGTTAACCAATATGAGGGAGATGATAATAGCTTGTAAAACATTGTTTCCACAACTTTCAGACGACTCAGTGGAATAAACATGTTGTAATTGTGGCTGTATGAGTAACGGTGTAATACTGCCTGTATATAATTAATTCAAAACACAGATAGACTGCCATTTGTTTCGCCACAAAAACTGGGACATTCTGTATAAACCTCTCTTTTTTTTAGGCTGAAAAGAGAAGAAAAACACACAGAAGAACCAGACAAAAAGCTCTGGGGTAAGGACCTTGAACATGGACTGGAGTTTACTGGATTCATGAAGGGCAATATGACCCCTATGCTTATTGTAAAAGTAATGCTGAATGATTATCCCAGTATCTGGGATGCAGGCATCTCAGTGGCTTCTGTGCTGCTGGGTGCAGTTTTTGATTGCAGATAGTGATATTTCGATATAGCACATTTGAAGATCTAAATAGGTTGTTTTTCAATTGGAGGAAACACCTAAGGGGTGTCCAATTTTGCTGACAAGTATTTTTTTTCTTCAATATAATGTGGTACTTTATTGATCCCTGTGGGGAAATGATATGTTTTGTCTTCCCACTTCTCTGCAGGGAGGTCAGGCTGTAGAGGATCAGCAGCAGAGCGGCGCATCTGGCGCTGGTTGGCAGGGATTCACTGCCTTGCTCAAGGACTCCAGACGCTCGCCAACCGGGACATGTGATCCCAGATCATAAACAGTTAAAGGTATGACTGAGGGGAATTTATTTGCATAATTTGAAGCACTTCTAAATGTAACTAGACATGGTAAAATGTTGACACAGGGATATATTAGTTGGCTAGTTATACAAACCAAAATCCTTTGCTTTCTTTTATCTTTTAAGCGTCTTTGTGTATCTTTAAAAGCGCTATATAAGTTGAAATTATTATTATTATTTATCTATTAATTCATTTGATTATGGGACAGATCGTCACGTCTTTAAAAAGGAAAGCAAAAAAAGAGAGATACATGTTCTCTCAGCAGCTGACAAAGTTGTCATAATATTTTTCAAGTGTTTCAAGTGGCTCATTTCTTGATTCACCACAAACCTAAAGGTGTCCCACTCAGGCTCTTCTTTTCGACAGCATTATTGTAGGTCAGGCAGAGGGACTTTTTTCCGTGTCAGCCAAACCTTGTCATCAGCCCTCGACTGAGAAACGAGAGTGCAAAAGGAAGTTGTCATCTGTGCACCTGCTCCACCCCATTTTGTGCAAATCGAGATGCATGCACGGAAGTCAGGTTTCAGAACAAGAGCACACAGGTGGTTGGATGCAAGGCTGTGCCAGGCTCTTCTTTCTGGAACGGAGCTGTAACAAACAGTATAACAGAGTCCGGGTGCACATAGGCTGCCTCGTGGAATACAAACCAAAGAGTGAAGGGGCCGAAAAAAGGGGGAAAAGTCAGCAAACCCAAGTGTCTGGAGTTGGACAGGTGAAAGCTGGGGATGGGAACAATACCGCTTGACATTAGGCGGCTTTTGGATGGTAATATCTTTATTTTTTACTCTTAATAATCCTTTACTGTTGTATCCTTCAATCCTGTGATTAAATAAGATTGTAACCGTAAGCAAGCAAGCTTTTTTTACAACAAAATAACATTTAAAATGTACAAATGATTTGATTATAGTGGTTGAGTTGAGAACACACAGACAGCTAAGCAAGCTAAACCTAAATACCTTCTTTTTATTCTTTATTTTGTTGCTCAGAAAATCCTCGCACCCACTGTTTCTTCTAGTTGCACAAACAAAAACAAAAACGAGAACATAAAAAACATATTTCTCCACACTTGGACTGTAAACTGTACAGTATTTGACTACATTTGCATGTACTGCTGCCAGCAAACGGGGCCTTTGGGAGAACATTTGCATGTGTCAGTCCATTTGTGTAACATGGGAGAACATAAAGAAATGGAATCAGATACGTGATGTCGGCCAACCCGTTTTACAAACTAGGGTCTTGCCTTACTGGGTAACATTACAATGACTTACTGTACATTACTATGATCAAGTTTACAGTTTAATACCGCAGTGAAAGAAAATAATAATCATGGCTTCATCCGTTCTACAGACATTTGAAAGTGTAATGTCTTACCTCTCTTTGTCTTTGGGTTTCATTCACACAAAGAGCAGACTGTGTTTTTAGGCCCTGAAGAAGCAATTTACAGGTCAAACTATTAACGGCCTAAATATTTTAGTCACATTGTAGAAACAACCACAAACCACCCGGGTTTTATACGTTTCAGTTTGAATGATATGTTTAGTACAGGCAGTGGACACCAAAACAAGAAGCCATACTCTTCGTAGTTTGAGGAATATTTAACGTTAAAGGATCAAATATACGTGGAAAAGAGTCGTGATGATAATGCAAGGTTGTCGTGTTGGAATGCTTAATATTGTACAGGTGCTCATGTTGTGTCCATCTGCTGTATTGAGAGAGAGATAAACCTTTTAGACTTCTCCAAGGTCATGATGTTTAGTGACCTGAGGACACATTGAAGCGTGATCTGCAACTCCTAATTATGGGATTTTATCTTGGTACATAATTTGAGCATAATTTGATCATATAAAGTAAACACGCCATGAATGCCACACTTAACAGCGTTTTCTGTTCGCCTTCAGACTGCGAGCTGTTTGTATCAGAGGTCCTTCAAGACGAGGTGCTGGGTGAAATCGCCCACGAGACACGGAAGGTGTTACTGAACAACTTCAGGTTCATCCATGCCAGGTAGGATTCTACCTCCGGAAGCAGCATCACATCAGGGTTTAGGAAAGCTTTACTAGTCAAGTGTTGAAATGTAATTTCATAGCAACCATTATCTAACTTTTGCTGTTAATACCACACAATAACCCTAATTGTCGCTGTAATTGCTTTAAACACAGTTTGCAAAATTACATTTGAAGGAACTCATTTAGTCTAATGGTGTCACCTTCAAGACTTCCTGTTTATTGTTGTTAAAAGTGTTTAAAGATCTCATAGAATAATCTGTTTTGATCAGGATAATTAAATCGTAATGCGATATCATTTACAAGCATGATGAACAGTCCATGACCCCACCCAACAAAATGGAAACTATTGCATGCAAAGTGTGATAGTTTACTCCGGAAACAGCTTCCTGCTCTGCACGATAAGAGACGCATGCTCTTGTATAGAAAACTTGTGGTTTTGTGGTCTTCCGTGCAAGAAACGACGGCTGAAGCAACGCTGTAGCTGAGCTGTCTTGACAGATGAAAGCACAGAACGCTTTGCAATTCAGTGCAAAAGATTTTGATATATGCTTATTCTGATTTTTCTTTTACAGAAACCCTCAAGAATTCCCCTTACCCCCATGTAAGTGAAATTACCCAGAATCTCATATCACATACGGCTCACATAGTGGTTTCAGCTGTGAGTCTATGTCTGTATGCATGTTTGATTACATACTCTGATAGCACAAATGATTTATTTTTTATCATCTTTTCTGCGTTTCTCTGACACACACACACACACACACACACACACTCAGCAGCCTTTAGGGACGAAGACGGTTCTGATGACAACCGCAGTTCCAGTCTGGGTCGCTCGGCCCCATCGGACGACGCCTCAGACTACCAGGATGATGGAGCCCCTGAGTGTGAGTTAACAATAGTCCTGATTCTGATTCCCTGTGTGTGTGTGTGTGTGTGTGTGTGTGTGTGTGTGAGAGAGAGAGATCCTAGGCTATTTGCGCAGTGCAGAGATCTGAGCTCAAAAAGGCCGAACTCTAAATGTCTCTGTGCTTGCAAAGCAGCACTGATGGCTTTTTCTTCACAACATCAAATGAAAAAAAATATATATATTCAATATGAGCAGCACACATTAACCTAGATTACACAACACCTAGATTTCATACAATCTATTTAAACTAAGGACACTGGAGGTGAAATGTCGTCTATATTATCTGTGTGAACATGCCAAAAAGGCTGCGAGGAATGCTGCACCAACAAAGGAAAAGGTAAAGGAGGAGGCGTGGGTGTCACAGGAGACGATGCGGTATTCCTCTGAGAAAACGAAACAATTGCCGTTTTAACAAGCTCCCCTCGCCGTCCTCGCTGGCACACCTACACCTCGCCACAGGAAGCCCAGTCGAACCCTCCTGCTGTATATTGTTGCAGACCACATCTGTGAACCCCCCCCCCCCCCCCCCCCACCACACCCACACCTCCCTTTTCACTGGCCTCCTACCTCTCCGCCTGGCTCCGGTGACATCAGCGACTCCTCCTCCTGGAGCCGGTGGAGGCAGGTAGGCTGTCCTGATTCTGGAGGAAAAAAGAGGTGTGGGTTCACAGAGGCCGGATCGGGGACCTAGAGCGCCCTCCAGTGGCGGATCCTCGGCTGCTGATCCGTCCCCTCG
>JBAMJR010000267.1:420000-442500 GCA_038501785.1 Myoxocephalus aenaeus
CAGTAGGATAACCAATTTGAATTCATGCCTCTCTGTTGCATATTTCTCATTTGAATACGAGCAGCCAATGCACAGCAACAACATTATTACGCAGTGCCGGTAAATAGAATATTAAATCTACATTTTTGTCATTTTGGCCGCAGCTTTAAAAAGCTGTATTAAAGTGAAGTGCTTTCGAGGGTGCATGCCCGGGTCTCTTGGCTGGCGAGACGGACAGAAAACAACCCCGTTGCCAGCTGACGGATGGGCCGCTCCATTAGAGGGTTAATCAGCAGTCTTTAAAGTGCCAACTGGGCCCTCGTCTGTGTTTTCGAAGGCAAATTAAGTCACGGAGAAAGAGCGTGTTTTCCGGGTGGAAAGAAATCGCATCAAAGGCACAAAAAAATTGAAATACGGCCGATTTAACTTTAGAATTTATCTCATTTTATTCCCTTCGCAGCACCTGGACAGTATTTTCGGTGACCTCTTCGCAGGTTTGTCGACCCCCGCGGTCACGCTGTCTGCCCGCGCGCTGAACTCTTGACCTCTGACCTCTTGCGCCGACCAACCTGTGACCTGTCTGCGCTCCGGTTCAGAGTTGTGTTGAGTTATGGGCCTTCAGTCGGGGAAGTTTCTTTGGAGTTTCTCTGACGGCCATCTACTGTATCTATCCGTCAGGGGAGATGGATTTCTCACGGCATTCATCGGCGTATGGATTTCTTGACATTTGGATAGCGGCAGCTCGTTTAGGACGCGAGGAATATGCTAATGTCCTCCAGTCTTCCTCGCTCTTCCTCACTCCCCTTTTCCTTTCCTCTTTCTCTCTCTCTCTGTGTTGAAGCCTGTGTGCTTTTCTAGAAACACACACACACACACACACACACACACGCACATTACGAGGCAGGAGCAGGCTCTGTGCATCGCTGCGACTGCTCGCCACCAGGGTTCAAAAGTTCACACTATTCCCCGAGGGCTACTGTGCTGCTGCAGATGCTGATAGTCTTTTCTTTCTCTCTTTCCCTGCTGCCTTTCTCTCCCTCTCTCCCTCGCTGTTTACACTATTAATCTTGTACACTCTCTCTCGCACACTCACTCACGCCGCCTGGCAAGAAGAGAGCGGCTTGAAGGGGGGATTTGGACGTATTTAACCGAAGGGCATCCATCACTCTCTTCTGCGGCTTCACCCCCACCACCGAAAGCCACACCGTGTCGTTTTTTTTTGTTTTTTTTGTTGTTGCATCCTCTCGTTTTTTTTTTTTTTCCAAGCCCCTCTGATGCAGCTCTCCCCTCATTTGCTTTGTTTTATTGTTGCATTGCATATAATTACATCCCTCGGTTGCCTCTGGTGTAGCGCCGTTGTTGAAACCCAGGGAAAACAGGCGAAGTGAAATGTGCAGCAGTCCATCTGTAAAGAGGCACATAGGCAGAATGCAAAGTGGGGAAGCTGGGGCAGGGTGGCTCCTAATCTCCCCCAGAGCTGTCAATGTCACAGACAAATAGCAAAACTATCAGATGCGGCGGGTTCACCCAGAGGTTAGCGTTCCCAGGTACCTCCTGCGTTCACTCCCTCTCTTTCTCCCCTTGCCTTTGCAAATGAGAATTTGATTTTGCCCTCCACTGGAATCCATTCCTGGAGATGAATGAAGTTTCGATGCCAAGCCCAGGTGGCCCCGCTGATTTCTTAGGGAAATAAATGGAGATGGGAGAGATGTGTTGGCCCGTACACAGACAGTGACACGGCGGCTCCCAGTGCCTCTGGGATCCCTCTGTTTAATTGTTGCTGTAATGCAGCACTTTAAGGTCATTAACATGCCCTTGTGGAGTTATTTGAGGATGCTGAGGATGCATCCCTCTTTACGCCGGGATCTCCGCTCGGCTTGAAGTAGTCAGCATTGTGTGTGTGAGTGTGTGTGTGTGCCAAGTGGGACAGGGCTGCCGAGGGCTTGCATGCTGTTGAAAGAATCCTTATCTACAATATATATATATATATATATATGTATTTTGTATTGATTTCTAGTGGCTGCAAGTTAGCTTATCTTGAGGAAATGAAATCAGAGGCCAGTTGATTAGGTAAAAACAGTGACTGTTCATACCGTCCTGCAGTACTAAAACTGTAATGTGTTGTATATAAACAAAACAATTACGAGACAATTCCCTTCAAAATGTGATAACAGTTAAAGGGGCAACTTTAGTTTTTTTAAATGCCAGGCTTAAGTAAACATGGTTGTGTTATTGATTTTTAAATGTAGTAAGTCAGGCTATTTAACTAAATTAAATATGTTCAGTGATTTGTAGGGTTTTTTTGCAAAGAGATGTGCAAACATTATTTAAAAAACTTGAGTATTGTGATTGTTTTATTGTTTGTATTATGTTATATTGTTTGTATTATGTTATATTTTCGATGAGTTCATTTGTGTTTGGTCATAAAATCCGTGTTGAATCACTTCTGCTGCAGTTACTGTCACAGAGGGTCTTAACCGTTTTCCTCTGAATGGAACACGCCAACAAAGACTTTATTTGACTTTTTTCAGGTTTATTTATGGTTTTTAAACCAATAGAAAAGGTTATAAATTTAAGTTTCTAAATTTAAAAAAAGAAATGATATTGGAATATCTTTTTGTTTTTCTCAATTATTATCTTGTGTGTAAATGTCAACCAGTTATAACAATTAATATAATATGTGTGAATTTGAAGTAAGTTAATACTATTTAATTACAGCTTTCTCAAAATATCCATATTTCCTGTTAAATAATATGAAAACAAGCAAAAAACGAATTGAAACATTTTCTAAATTGTTCCAATAAGGCCGGATGAAGTAATTAATCAGCCATTATTTATATTTGTTTATGAAAGACTGAATGAGAATCTGCTAAAATACAGTCAATATGGAAAGTATGAACATAAATTGGAGCACAGAATTTAAAGTTAATGGAAAATAAATCACCTCAATATGATTTATTAACAAGAACTGTTGTTTTTATTATGTTATTTATGGTTATTTATATGAATCCTAATAAGTAATAACAACATAACCTGGTCCTAAAATAAACAATAACATGAATTAAATAAATAAAACAATTAATATATATTCTTATTTTAAACGAAACCACTTCAGATTTAAACAAGACTCAAATCCGTTGAGTGTTTCGCTTTCTTTTCCTGGACAGAATAATTTATCCGAACCACCTGTTGCCCGTTGGACTCGCTGGTGATTTATGAAAGGTGTCAAAGAATGATAGCATCATATAATTGTTTATTGCCATAATATGTAACAGCAGTGACTATAAAATAAGACCAATTATATCAAAAAGGTAACAGGCGTGAGATATCGCTCAGAAAGCACAGTGCAATAACACGGCCCCCACCAACATACTAACTTACCATTATTGCTGAAATTATATCTAAAGCATTTTAGTGGAAATAACAGAAGCATTTTAAAGTTGCAATAACTGTACATTCAGAGAGCGAGTGTGTCGATTTTCTCCGAGTGCTTTTCCCTCCAGGCTCCGTCGTTGATTGTGTTACATCCCGTTTTTATCACAGATACGCAGGCTCTCCTGTGGGCCCAAACTCCTCCATTGTTGGTATTTATATTCTTACTACTCTTCTTTTTCTTTCCTTTTTGTGTGCGTCTCTGTCAGTGAAGCAGCTGAAAACCATCCCCAGCGATTAGAGGATCATTGTATCTGCAGTTAAGCATTTGAATAGTGGTAGTAAATCTAGAAAAGGGAAATTCAGGGTCGCTGTATACGCTGCTTATGGCTGCCCAGGGGGAAGCCGGTGTCACATAGTAAATTTAGCCCCTTAGTGTCTTCGCTGTGGCCGGCCTTGTGTGTTTGAATGTGGGAATAAGAGCCAAACGGAGCCTGGAGTGACTTGACATCTAATCCTGCAAAAGAGGCACAGAAATGTATTTATTTAATTCTTTCTTCCAAATTGCATCGAGCGTAACGGACTGTGTCGGACAATAAAAGAGAGAAATCTCTGCACTGCATGAAAGTTGCAATACAACTGAATTTTCTAGAATCCAAATCTGCGATATCAAACATATTACCTGATCGCCTCCGCGTTTTTTTAAAGTTTTTATCCTTCGCTCAGTCGTAAAGCTTTTATCTGGAGTCAGAGATCTTGTTGTTTAACCTGATTGACATCCCTGATTCCCCCGACAAAAAAAAAAAAAAATCCTTAATCACTCCTGCATAAATTCCCGGCCCCCATTAAACGTTATTAGACGAGGATACAAGCTCCATGCGGCCTGATATAATGCACTGCATGTTGTCTTTGGTTCAAACACATGCATTAGGAGGTTCTAAACACGGTTTATGAATCGATGACCGAGGTCTTAATCAAATCACGGGGAGGAGAGCAGGGCAGGGACGACATTCTGCCCTTAACCTCAGTGCCTCTCAGTCTCTCTCCTCCCGTCTGCTCGGCCGCCTCGCTGGAGGGACGCGCCACAAAGGCCTCCTGCTCTAATGAGGAAAAATGTATCAATTTAGCTCTGGCCTGCGCGCAGATTGAGCGCCGGGTGGGTGAAGGTGCTCTGAGTGAATCCTTTTTCCTAATCAAGGACAGTATCGGGAGAGGATTGCGGTCGCTCGCTCGCTCCGGCTGTAGAGTCAGCAGCATTCCTCCCCGCAAGCCCCTCAGGGCCGGAGGGGGTTTCTCTCTGCCTTCTGTTTCACCTCATCAGCAGAGTTCATGCCGGGGTCAGGTCCTGCCCCCTGATGCTGCATTCAATGCAATACCTCAAGCAGTGCGAGGACTAAGCACCGGAGAGAGAGAGAACATACGATAACTCGCTGATTTTGATTTCTACCTGCGCTGAGAGAGGGGTCACCTCGTCGGCACGCCCCCCGAAACTCTGAATTTGTATTGATCCCGTGGAGTGTCTCCTCTTGGCTTAGTTCTGTGTTTTTATTTTGTGTTTTTCTCCACGAGAGACAGCAGACATTAAATAACATTAGCGTGATTTAAATTAGCCAGATTTAGCCAGAAGTATCACGTCCATCCTGAGACCTTGAGCAGGATGATGTAACGCGTTAGAATAAACAATTAGTCATTGTATTACCTAGTGGATAAAGAAAATGAGTATTTTTTTTCAAAGCAAATATACCAAAAAACACACTTATTTGCTTGTTTGTTATTATTTATTCTAATAATTATATAAAAAGTGAATATCTTTGCGTTTTGAACTTTTGGTCGGACAAAACAAACAAAGCTGTTTGAATATGCCAACACGGTGTTAAGGACCTACTGACATTTTTTCCACTATTAAACAACATTTTATCGACCATTGTTAGTTGCAACCGCAAAGCAAACATAAAGCCATCAAAGCACATGTCGTGAAATATAACATAAACGATAAGTAGCCCAATAAAAGCTGTTACAGAACAGACGTATAGAGCACTCATGACATATAACTGATGAGTCTAAACATTACTAATGTACAGTATAACCTTACAAGCACAAAGAAACACATAAATATAGACTTCATGTGAAGACTAAAGGACGCATTCATAAGAAAATAAAATATAAATGCTCCAGACATGCAGACTTCAAATATACTGGAGAGGAGAGACATTGATGGACGGAGCAAGATGGAGATATAAATCCTATTTCCATGTCCTTCCCACCATCATAAATACAGAAAGACATCTTCCACATGTGTCGTATGTTATATTATATTATCAGCATACATCAGCATGTAATTAATATTTATATACAACATTTTCAAAGCATGACAAAGCGCAGCAGAACAGCAAAAGAAGAGCGTAAGAAAAAGCTTTTATTCCAAGCTTTTTTAATTCCAATAAAGCTCTTTATTGTCTCCATCATCCCACTGTCTCTCTGCGCGTGACGGGCCGCTCTAAATGTTTCTGGATGAGGACGCGATCGTGGCTCAAACCCTCTGGAGGTGCATGTTCCCCTGCCTCTGCCGTCGCTCCTCCCCGGTAAAGACGCTAAAGCCATCGCTCACTTTCCGTCTTCTGCAGCTTCCCATCAACATCTCCAGTGCATTTCTGTGTTTTCACAACATCTTTGTTGCATTATGACCGCCGTTAGATCTAATGTAACGTATTAGTCCTCCCACCCGACCATTTCCCTTCACTTTGATTCAGTCTCTATCCAGCCTTTGATTGACTTTCAGCCTAAGTAAAGTGGATTTTAATGAGAGAATACATTAACTCCCTCTGGTCATGCTCACATAAATCAGCCTTTTCTTGCGGGATCAACTGCTGAGCTCATAACACCATGCTGAGAGAGTGTGAATAACCAAATGAGAGATTGAGGCTGTGGCAAACCGCTGGCAGCTCAGATGCATTGTTGTGTATCCCCCTCCCTCCTCTTCGAGTTTAACACAAGTTCAGGGAGGCAAACGGAACGAGAGCACTTATCAGCGCCCGGGTCAGCTCGCTTATGTAAATCCTCCTTTTTGTCAGGATCAATTAAACACAAATCTCCGGTCAATTTCTATTGATTATTTCCTTTCATTTGGAAATGGGGGCGACTCGCATCTTTTCCCCCGCCGATGACCACCGAGAGCAGTTAGATTCAGTTAGCGCCGCCCGCAGCAACTCCTCACCTTGATTTACAAAAGCACGCGACGCTCCTCTTAACGCCGCATCTGTCTGCTTCTCTTTGTTGGTAATTGCACTCAGCTAAATAGGTTACGCTGAAATATCAATAAATTGCCATCAAATTAATGTCAATACCAAAGCTGTGGATGGTGCTAATTAAAAACGCAAAAGGGATGAAAATGAAGTCGTGGCATTGCCCTGAATAATTGATAACGCAATTTATGATTTTTTATGAAAGAGTGCCGTCTGTCTGCGGTTTTTGATGAGGCCTTAATTAGATGCATTAATGTGTCTCTCCGTGCCTGTAGTCAGACTCAAAACTCAAACACCATGATGGTTGTCGGGGTTGTTTTTAACGCCCTTAATTACACGTTTTCAAATAACATTACCTCCTTGAGTTTCCACTTAAAGCTGCACGGGTCCCAAAGAGGTGTTAGAGTGTAATTTTCATTAAAGGAGGAATGGTTAACTCAGGACCAATCAGGAGCCTGCTCTGGTCCGGGGTGTGATCTGGGACTTTCAGCTCGTGCTGCGACCTCGTGGAAGAATCCAGAACTATTGCCTCCCGTCTTTTTCTTCTTCTTCGCGAAAGTCGTACGACGCGTCGGAGATCCGTACGATCGGCGGACGGCGCAGCGAGGTCGGGTCACGCGGCGGGAAAAAGTGTTAAAACACTCATGAATGTGTAATGTTTGTTGACTCAAGCAGATCAAGAGCGAGCCCCGTGTTGACTTTGCGCCTCCTCGTCTATTAGCCGGACTCGACCCTTTTGAGATAAATGAAGAGCGAGGGAAGCAGACGGATGAGGGGATTAGAAGCGGGCCGCAACAGGGAAGCGGGCCCGGGAGGAGGAAAAAATGGACGGACTGCCGGCGGATAGATGAGGTGGGGGGGAGCGTAATGACCGCTGTTTGTTATGATGTACTGAATCAGGTTCTCTTTGACAAAACAGTCCTCCGCACCTCCGTATTTATAGTGTCACCGGTCAGTCCATCCACAAAGGCAGGCCGATGATATGTGAGCGTGTTAGTGCCGCGAGGTGTCTGGGGCTCTGCTCTGGAACGACCCGCTCATCCGTCAGGCCCGCGGGGCTGAAGTGGTGCGGGGTTATGGGATCACAGGCTGGATTGTTGTGAACTTAAATCTCTGGAATGTTAGCCAACCACACACACACACACACACACAGACAAAAAAATAAATAAATCTGCTTTATTTTGCTCTTCTGGATCCAAGTTATTCAGACAAAAACTCCCCCGAGAAGAGACTCCGAACACGAACTTCAACCGCGTTTTCACGTTGCTGATTCTCATGAATGAGAAAGAGGTTCCTGTTTGTCTAACGCTCTTTGTTTAAACCAGAGGACCCAGATGTTGGATGGCATGTTTGGTTTTTCCCAGCAGTTAAACGGGTCCTTTCTGAGAGGGATGGACTCGGGGGCATTCCCCTTGTCATCAGCGGCCTGAATGGGGTGTCACACTGGCTAGTGTAAATGGTCTTTAAATTGTTCCCGTGTTTCAGACCAAAAAAAGGCGGTTCCTGCTCTCCCTTTGCTTTTGTCATCCCCTGCGAGGCTAATGCCTGGTGAGTAATGAACCCAGGGGAAGCCGAGCTTTGCTTTTGACACATGGAAAAGCCGGGTACCCCCCTGTTGGAACGCGGGGCGGAAGATGGCCCTCGAGGCCGACCTGGGGTCAGTTTGACGAGATCCCCTCTAATGGCTAAAGGCTCGAAAAGTGGTCAAACAAACTGACGTCTTGAAAGAACTTTGAAACTAACTTAAACACGGAGCAGCTGGTTAAAAGCTCTTCGCTGGAGGCGTCCTGGTGGTCGAGTGGTTGAGTTGAATCCCGTGTGTCCCGGTTATCAGTTCTGATGCTAATGCTTCCGGCAGCTACGTGTGAGACCAAAGACTGTATACAAGAAGTGAAGACGTCAAGACGTCGCCCGTCGGTTTGTGGACTGACGCTTTGAAGCCTCGAGTTCACCATCTTTGCTTTTTGCAACAGAAGGGAACAGGAAGTGACCATATTTGGACTGCGGATGAGTGACATCAACGTCTCTGGTATACCTGTCAATCACAGGTAGCCTCGTTCCCGCCCCCGACTCTAAATGGATCATAATTTACTAAATGAACATCATGCTGTATTGAAGAAGACTTGAAACTAGAGATTGAGACATAAACTCATGTTTACAATGTTTACTGAGGGAATACATCATGAGAGAAGTAGAGTCATTTATATAGACTTCTATACAACCAGAGGAGTCACCCCCTGGTGGTCAGGAGAGAGAATGCAGCTTTAACACATGAAGCATAGACTTCTATACCACCAGAGGAGTCACCCCCTGGTGGTCAGTAGAGAGAATGCAGCTTTAACACATGAAGCATATACTTCTATACAAGCAGAGGAGTCACTCCCTGGTGGTCAGGAGAGAGAATGCAGCTTTAACACATGAAGCATAGACTTCTATACAACCAGAGGAGTCGCCCCCTGGTGGTCAGGAGAGAGAATGCAGCTTTAACACATGAAGCATATACTTCTATACAATCAGAGGAGTCGACCCCTGGTGGTCAGGAGAGAGAATGCAGCTTTAACACATGAAACATAGACTTATATACAACCAGAGGAGTCGACCCCTGGTGGTCAGGAGAGAGAATGCAGCTTTAACACATGAAGCATAGATTTCTATACAACCAGAGGAGTCGTCCCCTGGTGGTCAGGAGAGAGAATGCAGGTTTAACACATGAAGCATATACTTCTATACAACCAGAGGAGTCTTCCCCTGGTGGTCAGGAGAGAGAATGCAGCTTTAACACACAAAGCATATACTTCTATACAACCAGAGGAGTCGCCCCCTGGTGGTCAGGAGAGAGAATGCAGTTTTAACACACAAAGCATAGACTTCTATACAACTAGAGGAGTTGCCCCCTGGTGGTCAGGAGAGAGAATGCAGCTTTAACACATGAAGCATAGACTTCTATACATCCAGAGGAGTCGCCCCCTAGTGGACAGTATAAATAATGCAAGTTGAAGACGCTTCAGCTTCACTTGTCTGTGTGAAACAAAAGCAATTTTGGGGGAATTTATTGTATTAACATCATATATATTATAGCCAACAAGAATCTATGTGATCATGTGAATATTACAACAAACTATTTAGTGTGGACTTCCTCTTTCAAACTCTAAATACTTTGCGAACTGCATTGTCAACTGCACTAATTAACCAAAGCCTCTTAAGTCGTGCCCTATCATGTTTAAAATTTGACTTTGCAAATTGAAGAGAGATTTCCACAGGAAGGTTGCTCCCATTAAAAGTGCAATGTGAGCAGATGAATGGACTGCAGTGCTCAGCAGCACTGTAAATGTATTGATCCCGGCTTCCCAAAGCCGAGCGGGAATGTATTTAATCCACCGGGCTGGAGACTTTATATGCACGGTGTGTGTTTGTGTGTGGTAATGAGGAGCCTTTTAAGTGCAGCTTATTAGGAGTTAGTGCTGAAACGATCAGGCGGCGAATTGATTGGTTGATTGACAGAAACTATTTCAATTATTTTAACCCATTAAGCAAGAAATATGGCAAACTTTCTCTGGTTCTAGCTTCTCAAATGTGAGGATTTGCTGCTTATAAGATAAGATAAGATATTTCTTTATTAGTCCCGCAGTGGGAACTTTTACAGGATTACAGCAGCAAACGGGGTAAAGTGCAAGAGACATAGTAAGAAATCAAAAAACAAGTAATATAAATAATAAAGAGTAAAAAGACCGTAAAGTCTACTGGGAGCTCAGCTGGTTGTGCAGCCTGACAGCAGCAGAAAGGAAGGACTTGCGCTACCTCTCCTTCACTTATCTCTTTTTTATATCCTAAATGTAATTTCTTTGAGTTCTGGACTGTTGGACGGTCAAAACAAGCCATGTGAAGAAGTAATTATTTTTATGATTTTCCATTTTTTTATAGACAAATGAACTGCTTCTGTTCACAGACTTTGATGACGTCCCGCCTGTGGCAGCACAGGACCTCTGCAACATCTTGAAGCAAGGCCACCTGGAGAAGAAACGAAGAGGTACAGCAGCACAAGGAGACCTGCCCCGGGTCCAGTGGTTGGTTCATTTGGAAAAATATGTTTGAACAATTGTTCACGCGTGTCATTTTGTTCCGTAGATCACAGCTTCTTCGGCTCGGAGTGGCAAAAGAGATGGTGTGTTCTGAACAATTCCATTTTCTACTACTTTGGGAGTGAAAAAGGTTTGTTTGAAATGCCAACAAACAGAAACACTGCAGGTCCATGAATTGAATCAGATACCGTCCTACCACTTGTCCTCGTCCCTACAGATAAGCAGCAGAAGGGTTCCTTTCATATCATCGACTACAACGTGCAGCTGGTGACCAACCTGAGAAAAGACAGCAAAAAAACCTCCTGCTTTGAGCTCTTCTGCCCCGGACGGCGATCTTTCCAGGTTTGTATGACCTCAACAAGCCGGGACAGGTGACCAAGTGGAGGTCTGTGATGTGTGATGGGTATTACTTTTGGGCAGTGGTCTTTGTGTCAATTAGCCCATTTCTTAAGCAGAAATGTCAAAACATCAGCGGGTTTCAGCTTATAACGGATCTTTTGGCGTCTGTGTTTAGGTCTCCAGTAAAGAACGAGACATTGCAGTACATGAATGCCAAAGAAAATTAATTTAACGGCTCTTGATTAAATACAGTTTTTGTACATAACAAATAAATACATTTCAGGGAAGAGGGGTAATGTTCTGAGATTATCACAAATTTACAAGCAAAAAGAACACCACAGTGCTTCTCTTTTCAAGGTTGAACACTGCTGAGTGAAAAGTATATTCATTTTATTATTATTTGTTAATGTTCATAAAAGAACACAGAAAACTACATGAAAGAAACTAAGCATTCTTCTGGCCCTTCGCCTCGCTCAGACCATAGGAACACGACTCGCTACGTGATTACGACAGCAGCTGGCGTGAACACGGTTTTGCATTCGGTGGCTCACATTTCTCTTAAATTTGTGTCTTAAATCAGAATATTACCCATCTCCCCCGGCTCTGTAATTACTTTTATATTTCCCTATAATGGCGTCATACTTAATCAATTAACCTATTTTGATTATTTGCTTGTCATTTGTTTAAGAAAGAGTGCCAAAAAGTTCAGATCTTTAAAATGTGAATATTGTTATGTATTATTGCTTTTGCACGTTTTCTATGATAGTAAACTAAATATTTTTGGACTAAATATATTTTTGCGCGTCAGCTTGAGCTGTAGGAAATCGTGATAAAGATTTTTACTTTGTCTATAAAATGTCATACAAATAAGTAATTGATTAATATAGATAATAATAATAATAATAATAACCACATTAAACAATAATTTAAATAATTATATAAATATTAGTTATCTAACAGTCAAATGTTTGCATTGGTTTCAGAGATCCAGTATCAGTCTGAATTCATCTATATGGCACATTAGTCATCCTGTCTGATTATAATACACTTAATGTCTTAATTGAATATTTTAGATCTGATAATGTTATAGCGACATCAAGAGGGAACTAGGAGGAGAGTTGGTGAAGATAAAGAATCCGGGCTTTTATCTCCATATAAATGCACGTTTGGATGTGATGATAATTGCATGCTTATTGCCACTGTTTCCCATTAGTTCACTGCCAACAGTCCTCAAGAGGCCAGAGAATGGGTGGACCAAATCAATTTTATACTTAAAGGTAAGCCAGCATCTCTTTGTAATTTCCTCTGGTACTTATTGCGCAAGCAGTTTCCCGGAAGAGCGTTCTCTGCTGAAGTTTTGTGTTTCTTTTCTGTCCTTATTTGAATCAAGAGTTTAAGGTCAGAGGATGTCATGTGACAGATTGATATTGGGTTGTATAAAGACAATAAAAATGACTTGAGATTACTTTTTAAAAGCCACATAGGTTAATTGAAAAATACAGTTAAAGCAGTTTAAACCGTCCGACCTTCTTTTCTTTCCACATTTGCCACTAAAGTTTGCTCGTGTGTGTTTTTTTCTTCGCGGGGCAGAAAGGTCAGAAATGAAAAGGAGCCCTTTATCATCTCTGACTCAGATTTAAAAAAAAAAAAACACCCGATCCATCACACGCGGCGCGGCCGAGTCCTGAATCTCCTCGTTCGACATGTCACGTGCGCCATCGTGTAGCTCTAGTTCTGCTCCACCCTCCCCCTCCAGCCGCTCCTCCCCTAACCCTCCTACCGAATTCCAACTTACAGGAAATTGATTGGTAGACGTCCTGGTTATCCTCCAGCGACATCGATTTCTGCTCTGCCGCTGCTGGACGGCGGCGGACCTGATACCCTGCGTTGCAGCGGCCGGTCGCCTGCAATGAGACGGCTCCTCCATCTGAGCGAGCCGCCCTGCCTCGTCTCCTCTAAAACGGGCCACTGATTTGCGGGAAGTAACAGACACTCTGCAGTTTGTCTTACTTCCTTTCCTGACGAGCTTTTTACTACAAACAGTCCTGATCCCGAACATGTCGATGATTATTATTTACCCTCTTCACCTCCTGATTTCACCCGAGAATCAAAGGCTTTCAACTTGCACTTTCATTTTGTGGTCGCTCCTCCAAGAACTCTATGGGAGTATTATATTTTTGGCATTTTGCCTTTATTTAATACTGATAGTAGAGATGCAGATAGCGTATGCGAGGAGAGAGAGAGAGACGGGTATGACATGCAGCAAGAGATGCGATTAATCACCAGGACCATGTGCAACCCAATATTCTGATTTTACGGATAAAAAAAAAGAGGAGGAAAAGATGGTTTAAAGGTGTAATATGTAATCTTTCTGCATTAAAATGTTTAAAAGCGACCAGATCTTTGTTGTATAATGTGTTGAGTTGTTTACTTATGTTATTGCAAGTGTTTCCAACCATTTTCAAACCCAGAGAAATCTGTAATTCTAATCAAGGTAACGATCCGTTTCTTTCGGCCTCCTGTCAGCTTTCATACATGTCCTCTCTGTTCACGCGTCAGATGTCATATCCTCTTCATATCTATCCGGGTTCAAGCCACATCATCTAGATACACCTTTTAGATCTTTCTCCATCAGACTTCTTGATCTTGAGTTGTCAGCGGTATTTGTCAAGCAAAAATGACAAACAGTTGCTTGTTCTGACTTCTCAAATGTAATAATTTGCTGATTTTGCTTGTCTTATACTGTATAATTGTACATTAACTATCTTTAAAAGTTTTAACTGTTATGCCGTGTTCACACCAAAAGAGTTGCGAAATATTCGCGCGTCCAGATTACATGTTAAATCAATGCACAGCCGCGTTAGGTTGCGAAAAAGCGGATTTTTCGCCGGGCGGCGCGATACTGGCGAAATGGCGTTGCGAATATTCGCAACTCCGCTTTTTCGCTTTTTCGCCTTTTCGCTGGCGATGAAATAATTCATCGCCAGCGAAAAATTCGCCCGACGCGGAGTTGCGAAAGCCAATCAGCGTTGAGAAGCTCCGCCCGGCATCACCGCCGTTCTGCCGTCACTGAATCAAACTGCGGGTCCGCTGAAGGAGCGCTGGAAGCGGCTTCATTCAGACACTCGTCCCGGAGGAGTCGGAGCTGTGTGCGACTACGGATAATATTATGAACCCAGACACGGGGGCGTTTGATGTTCCGACGTTTGTGGGACTTTCTCAACAAGTATAACGCAGAACTAGTGGTTATTTCAATGGTCAATGGCGGAAATAGTAAATGTTTTCACTGACATGGAGATAAGCCCCGCCCCCTTTCCCCAGCGATGGTTGCGAAAAACGAATTAACCACTAGAGCGAGTTTTTTGCCGGGCGGCGCGATATAGGCGAAGTGGCGTTGCGAATATTCGCAACTGTTTTGGTGTGAACACGGCATTAGTCTGAGAACGTCACCATGGGCATTGGAAAATAATAAGTGCCAGTTTTTCACTATTTTAGAAAGAAAAAAAAGATAAACACATTAATAGATAATGAAAATAATCTATAATCTATAATAATCTATAATTCAAGGCTCCCTGCTCGTCGTCGCTGCCGTCAGGACCCTTTCAGCGTTTCTCTCATTACCCTTTGATGTATGCGCGTGTCTCTCGACGCTAACGCCGCCACGTTGGCTCTCCTTTCCCCCCCGTAGATCTCAACTCCACCTTCATCCCTTACGACGACGAGGAGGAGGAGGAGGAAGAGGAGACCTACGATGACATTGACGGGTTGACCGGCCCGGCCTCGTCGAGGCCCGGCGCTGCCCTGGCCTTTCAGAGCGGCAAACTGGGAGAGACGGGGGAGGTCGACGACGAAGAGGACGAGGATATCTACGAGGTGCTGCCAGGTATGAGGACGCGGTTACCTCGTATGCACACACACACACTTACACACACACACAGATAAATAGACAGGGCGGCTGCACACACAAACACAAAACTCTCATGATACTCAGTCAGACAAATAAACACACACTCGAGCCCTGAGGGATTCCTGCAACAAGAAATATTTGTGATGATCTCCCCGGGCTGCTGAATCCGTGTTGCCAGGTACCTCCCCGCCAGACTGATCGCTCATTTTAAATCAAGCAACACTAATAAGCTTGTCAGCAGCGAGGCGGCGGCGGCTGCAGAGGCACACCGGGCAGGAAGGGAAGCCTCTCCTCTCGCCGACTGGAAACCGGCTTCCTCTGGTCCGCTTCCTCGTCTCACTGAGAGCCATCTGTTGAGACACAGTTATGTTGTTGAAATCAGCGAGAGCCGGTCGCTCCGAATGCTCCGTCATGGAACGTCCAATTAGCTAATGTTGCCAGGCAACAAATAGCCCACAATTCAATCCGCTAAGCAGAGTTTGGGCTAAAATTGCCTAGCAACAGCAATTTAGTTGAAAGGAAGCAAAAAAAAAAAAAATCTCGCAGGGCTTAAAATACTTCTGGAGCTCTTAATGTCACATCTTAAATAGAAATTAGAGTTTGATTGAGAATGTTGCGAGTCAGTGTGTGTGAATCTATATCGAGGGGGGAGTGTGTGTGTGTGTGTGTGTGTGTGTGTGTGTGTGTGGGGGCAGCCCCATGTGTCAGGGTGGCTACCAGATCCATAGAAGGACAAAAGGGGTGATCTGATCTTCTCAGGGCCGTCGTCCATCACTGTTTCTATTAAATAAGATACATCAAGATTCTGTTTCACTCACTGAGTACATTACCTTTGCCAAAATCACTGGTGAGAGGGGGATCCGTCTTCAGACTGTCACGCCGGCGTTCAAAGCCATCTGGGAAGAGGTACAGACTCTGACCACAGATGGCATATCGAATGACGGGCTCTTTCGTTCACTTTCTCACCCCTTCACTTATCAATCACCCCGGACCTTTCTTTGCTCACTGATTCCATACTGTTGAATTATTAGAATTTACGGTTATTTTCTTTTGCGAAAGACGATGTTTGTATTTGGAGAATAATAGAAATGTTCCTGCGTCGCGTCTTTGCGATGACTGTCTGTTAGTTTATTAGACTTTACTTACATGAACGTTGCAAGAGGAGTTGTTTAACTTTTCTTTGGTTTCCTAAAGTTGTTAAAGGGCAATTTTGCAGATTTTCAACCAGCTTTGTATCGTTTGAATGTGCAAATGAACGACGTTCGTTTTCCTTCCTTGAAGCCAAAACGTCGTCAATTTGCACATAAAGCTCACACACACACGAGTTTCCCCTGTCTGGAGAATATCAAGAATTTGAAAAATTGCACATCGGATACATTTTAAATGTGCAGTAGCATCTTTTTCCCTGTGATGAGCTCCCTCAGTTTTGTCGGAGCAAAGCTCCAAACACGGCTCAGTCGCAGGCAGAATGCGGAGCGATGGCGGTATTGCCTCTGATGCTGATGACTGATTTTATTGACTGGAAAATTAAATCACTGTGATATAGAAACCGTTGGCCCATCGCGGCGGCCCCTCGGCTGAGGGATGCTCTTTTGTGCAGCAGTTAAAGAGTGCTGAACAAATGTTTGGGCCCTCTGCAAGCAGAATTAAAATCACCTTTTTTTTCTGCTGTCGTAACAATGAACAGCATTTTAATATTTTATGAGGTAAGCCATAGCGTTGAGATTTAAAAAGATATCTTTTGCATTTCCATCTTTGTTTTATTCATGAAATGTGCAACAACCTGGAGGTGTGTGTGGAAGAAAAGCAAGAGAAAAAGATCACTCCAGCCGTTACACATTAAAAACGTCCTGCATCAAACTGTACACATAATCACAAATATGCATGTGGATATACAGATTGCGTGTGTGTGTGTGTGTGTGTGTGTGCGTGTGTGTGTGCATGTGTGTGTGCGTGGAAGAAAAGCAAGAGGAAAAGATCACTCCAGCCGTTACACATTAAAAACGTCCTGCATTAAACTGTGCACATAATCACAAATATGCGTGTGTGTGTGTGTGTGTGTGTGTGTGTGTGTGTGTGTGTGTGTGTGCGTGTGTGTGTGTGTGGAAGAAAAGCAAGAGAAAAAGATCACTCCAGCCGTTACACATTAAAAACGTCCTGCATCAAACTGTACACATAATCACAAATGTGTGTGTGTGTGTGTGTGTGTGTGTGTGTGTGTGTGTGTGTGTGTGTGTGTGTGTGTGTGCGTGGAAGAAAAGCAAGAGAAAAAGATCACTCCAGCCGTTACACATTAAAAACGTCCTGCATCAAAACTGTGCACATAATCACAAATATGCGTGTGTGTGTGTGTGTGTGTGTGTGTGTGTGTGTGTGTGTGTGTGTGTGTGTGTGTGTGTGTGTGTGCGTGTGTGTGTGTGTGTGCATAGAAGAAGAGCAAGAGAAAAAGATCACTCCAGCCGTTACACATTAAAAACGTCCTGCATCAAACTGTACACATAATCACAAATATGCATGTGGATATACAGAGTGTGTGTGTGTGTGTGTGTGTGTGTGCGTGCGTGTGCGTGCGTGTGTGGAAGAAAAGCAAGAGAAAAACATCCCTCTACCCTTTGCACATTAAAAACGTCCTGCATCAAAACTGTGCACATAATCACAAATATGCGTGTGTGTGTGCGTGTGCGTGTGCGTGTGTGTGTGTGTGTGTGTGTGTGTGTGTGTGTGTGTGTCGTCCGTCCTGGGCTTCCTGGAAGCAGAGGCGCAGGTTGTGCTGGGAGGTGGATAGTGTTGCTGGTTGCGGCGTGGCTGTCAGCCCGCTGCTGTGAGGATGGATGTGCGTATCACCGTGTCACCTCTCAGACCACCGGGGGCCACGCCCCGCAGTCGATGACACGTCCGCCTCCGCACGCCTTCAACACGGCCTCTTTTTTTTCTTTAATTTTTCCTCGCCGCGTCTCTGATGAATGTGAACACATTTATTCTCACTGAGGAGTTCAGTCTGGTTAAAGAAAAACAGACATCTTTAGTCTTGTGGAAACACATTAGGCCCTGGCTGATGATCCGTTTTATTTATGGCTTCTATGTTTTGTTTTTATCATGATGCTTTTTTTTTTTTTTGTCCTTAATGTGCAGCAGGTTATGTTTCTTGTCATTATTTAGATTTTCCCATTAGATAATGAAACTAAAACGTTTGGAACTTAATATATATTTTTGTTACCTCATTTTGTTGTGTTTGCTGTGCTTTCCTTTTCTTTAGAGGAGGATTTTCCAGATGCGACAGATGAGAGCAGTGAAAAGAACAACAAACCAGGTCAGAACCTCATTACAGTCTGCTCCTAATAACGAGGAGAAGCTCCAGCTTAATAGTTCGCAGTGGGAAAACGACATCGCCTCGCTGTTTTACTTAAATTCTCTCTGCATTTCCCCTCAGCGCCGTCATCAGATTACGCCAACTTCTACCAGGGTTTATGGGATTGCCAGGCCGACGAGCCGGACGAGCTGCCCTTCCAGCGGGGGGATCTCATCTACATCATTAGCAAGGTCAGCATCGCCATCAGCAAGAACAACAACTACAAAAATCCACGAGGTCACTTAAACTTCTCCCAGAATGCTGCGGTTTCCGTCCACCCTTTTGAAATGAAAAACATTCCCGATTGCCCCCCTCGACCCCGGAGACGTAAATACAACAGCAACTACAGTTTGAAATGAGTGACACGTGACGCAGATGTGTAGAATATGTCATTACTTAAGGGGTTAAACAACATCAACGCCGGTAATCACTTTGCCCCTCATTTACTTCCCCAACCCGCTGATATCCCCGACGTCTAAACCTCCTCTCAGTGAGCGCTCGCGTCTCGATGCAGCGGCGAAGCACCGGCAGCGGCGTCGTCTCTTCCCAGGCCACTAGGGTGAAAGCGCCATTCGGGCGCTGCGTAATGGTGCTGTTGTTCATTACGGAGCCTCCATCACCGGGGTTAATTGAGTAGGCAGCCATGCGAAGCCCTTCCTTTCTGTTTGACACAAACTGCAGGTGAAGCCATCCTGCATCTCAGCTCTTTCCCTCTCTCTATCTATTTCCTCGTGTTTTATGGCCGTCTTGTAGTTACATGCAGAGTATCTACCAGTGAAAAGCCACCCTACTGGAAATCAATGGCTTGTAATTTGGGCACTTTTGCTCTGCTGCGCGCGGGGACTTGTTTCCCCACACTGTTTCTATTGGTCGGTTTGAGATTGAATCATCATGTTCTGTGTTTAGGCTAAATTATCTGAAGAGTGGAGGGAGGACGGGCTTACAGTGTGTTCGGCTTCTCTTCTTCTTTGTTGGTAATTATGCAGTAGAGATTGAGAAATGATGTATTCAACCTCATGATTTCCTGCATCTTTAATCAGCGGCTGCAGCCCCTGAATTTTAATTATTTGTAATGTTTCCCAGTTTTAGTGCAACGAAAAAAAAAAAACAATGATGTTCTCACTTTTACGGCGCATTAAAGAAGTTTAAAGATAGATAAACAAACGGCATCGGTTCCCGTTGAAGGATATGCCGCTCTCCTGTTGGTAAGAGCAGATATGGCACAGGTGAAATATGCTCTTCGCAACAAGATGGACTTTTAATTGAGGCTCTCTTGGCAGTGCCAGATTAATGAGATGCCAGCCCTCTGTGTGTGTGTGTGTGTGTGTGTGCTGGTTGATAGAGGGAAATGTCAAAACAGCCACGTCCATTTTTCACGCGAGGATGACAAAGGCAGCGTTCTCGGGGAAACAAAGGGAAGCTGCTGATCCGCCTCAGACAGCCTCGGCCCTGCCTGCCGGATCACTTTCCACTGTATGGATCAGATTACTGCGTCTCTGAAGGCCTTAAAAGCAAACTTAAGTTCCAGGTTGTAAGCAAGACTCCGTCGTAGTATCTCACAATCTTAACGACGCAGATTACTCTTGTTTTGTCAAGCTGGACGCCGAAGTCATAACATAGTGACAGACTTACGAGCGAGTATTCTTGCTTTTCCTCTAATGGATTTAAAGCGAGGGGTCTGGCTGTAAATTATTCAGAGTCGATCTCCGGACGGCTTCCGACTGTTTCGGTTTTCCGCGTGACGACGCGACTCGCCCCCGCGTCCTCAAAGCCTCGCATTTCCCACCATGAATAGCATTATTTTGGATTATAGCCTGTAATCGGCTATTTGTTTTAACGAGCCCTTGGGGAGGGCTTCCCCCGCGTCTCCTGTGTGTACGCTCACGCCCCCGCTGCCCACGTTCGTTTCTTCTTCTTCTTCTTTTTTTTTACGGGGTGGGGATTCCTGAGAACCCTGACCTCGATGAGTGAAATACGGGCCCTTGGCTAGAACTCAAGTCTGTCGCTTAACTGGGGACCTAGACACATGAAATGGCCGTAATAAAACCAGGGCCCATAAATTCTCTCAGAGGGTGGGAGGCCTGGTTGTCTGTGCTGTTATGTCAACACTGACCATAATTACAAGGTAATAAGGACACGCTCTAAGTGCTAAATCAATGGTGCTAACAAACTGTTATTTTTAAAGCTGGGATGTGATTGACTGCTGAAGTGCAGAATGGGATCGCCACAGGCGCGGTGTCATATGGCTGTGAACTGAGGAGAACATGCCGATTGTATAAAAGGCCCTCATCCATCATTATTGATCCCTCACTTACTGTAAAGTGGGGGCATTTTTACTGTATTTGTATTTCCCCCCCCCTTGTGTGTTGCTCCGTTGCTCGTACGTCTGTGCGTCCCTGACAAAGTAAATAAATTAGGAACCTCACAACTCATACGAATCCCATTAGTTCAAGAGAATTAATCTGGCAGCGAGCCTCCGCCGCCGGTTCCAGCGATGCCTAACTTGCTTTCCTCCGAGCTCGACGGCGATGCTCAGCGCTGATACATGAGGTACGAACACGCGGCGGGATCCATCTCGCGAGTTTCGCTCTGGCATTTCATTTCTGAGAGCTTTGCATTTTTCTAATGCGCATTACGGCGGCACGCTGACATTTTACTGTGTGATGACAAACACGGGGCGGGCTCAGTTTTTTCCCCCCCGCAGATTTATTTATTTCTTTTAAAACTCCCATTTTAAATTGTCGAAGATGTCGAAGATGTCGCATCACGAACGCGGGATTAATTCGTCACGCCGTTGTTTCACTTCTCCCCTGACACGTGTAAATGCCTGTGTACTTAGTCGGCCATGTTCCACACTGAACCGTAAGGGTGTCTTGCATTCTTGCCCTTTTTAATTTATGTGTCCAGAATCAAAAGACATGGGCTCTACAGGTCAGCTGTCACATTCCTGTATTCCCACGGGCACTCATGGAGAACGGCGGGGATGGAGTGGGAAGAGATTTATGGCACAAACCCATCCAGGGTCCTTAAAACTCTGGCAAGCGCTGCTGCCACCTCTTCCTCTTCCTCTCCCACCCTCCGTCCAACCGAAACAGAGAGAGAGAGGGAGAGGGAATCGAGCCAGCCAATCCCGTGCGTCCCCCAAAGCCCACACATCACATTTGGCTAAAGTGCTCAGCTGCAGCTGCCTGTCAGGGCCGACGAGAGCGTGGACACCACTGCCACCTGGTGGCGGCCTCCGTTCGTCTTTTTTAATACGACGACAACTTCTACAAACACCAGAAGCTGATTTACAGCCTTATAGATTTACTCGCTGTGATTTATAGCCCCTTTACAAATACAAGTTATGATATTAAAGATCGAAATAAATCATGTTTGTGCTTTAAATGGCCACTTGGTTCTGTGTCCGCGCTACCTGCGACGGGCCTCTCGAGGGTCATAACCGGCGTCTTCTCGGTTTTAACAAGACGATTTCGGGGGCCGCTGCCCACAGGTCAAACCGACTGAATGCAGCCGAAGAAAAGAAAAAAGCGGACAAACAATCAGATGGGAAAAGTCAGCTAAGAGAGACAAAGAGGGTGGATCCTTTTATTCTTTTGTGTGAACCCTGTCCCCCCCCCCCTCTCCTTTCTCCTTTTCTCTGTCACACACCCATTTAAAGACCCCTGGCTGCTATTGTGGCCATAGACGCCAAGACGCTATAGACAGGCAAGACATCCTATTTACCACCCAAAGTAGCAGGGGGTGAGTCTGGGGTTTGGGGTCACGCAGGAGGCAGCGGTCAGCTCCCGGTCAACTACAGTAGGTCATTATTCAGCCCGAGCCAATAGCCCAGAACCGCGTCCGAGCAACCCACCCCCAATCCATTCTGCCTAATTGTTATAAATGAGGGGCGGCGTAAACAGCCATCATTACAGACACTCAGTGGCATACACAAATCCACTTTAAATTGCTATTAAGTTAAGGAGCTATCTGTAATCCCAGGCGTGCATTAGAAAGGAGCGAGTAGGTTTTCTTTTTTATTAAATCTCATCGTCCCTGAGATATTTTCAAACGTTCTCATGCTCTGTCATGTTTCCAATTTGAAGCCAATTCACTGATTTAATTAAAAGCCCACTTGGAAGAAGAAAAAAATGGACACTAAGTAGCCATTTCGATCTCTGGTTGTGCAGAATTATCGGCCATATTTCTGGATGGATTTCGACAAGATTCCTTTCGGCACGGAGTCGTCGT